>JAMKCH010040559.1:0-17457 GCA_023653785.1 Ophioderma brevispina | reverse complement strand
TATTACGACCACCTGTTTGGTGTTATTTTTATTAGTTGTAATTTTATTAGTGATATATGATTTTTTTACTCGGACGAAATAGATAATTAAGATTACGGTAAGTATAGGTTTTTCCGTTTCATTGAAAGAACTTCCTGTCACGCAAAGGACACGCTTGGAATGCCTGCAATAAACTACACGCACTATGGCAATCTGGTACTCCCACTCAACCAAGCTGAAATTCTTTAGAGCCTGTGTGAGAGATATCCGGTTATTGGATCTGAGACTGGCCCATGAAGAAAGAGCTACAGGAGAGACTGGAATGGCACCTACACCAAGCTTCTTATGCGAGTACAAAACATAATCCTGGCGTGAGCACAGACCAAAGCACAGATATATGGGGATGATACCTCCAATTTCATCTTCTGTTGCCCCCAACGCCGGGCACGATTTGCCGGTCATGTCCTGTGCGATTGACCAAGTAGTCTCAAGACGTCACATTTTGGAATTACCATGCCAAAACAGGGGTCGTCGCCCCTTTTTAACTACATTGATTGATTGCTCGAGACATCCAGCAGGATCCATCTGATCCCCACCTAATGACAAACAGGGACATTGGCGCTACATGGTGAACAGCATCTCGGCGCGGCACGTTAATAAAGAAAGACCCTATCAGTGTTCACCAGAGAGAGTAAAAATATTTGAAGTTTGCAGAACAGGTTAAAATTGAAGGATAGTCAATAGAATTATCATAAGTTATCTTGTCCACTACAACTTGCTAGAAAAGGACGAAAACCCCAGTAGCCAAAGATATGATCCCATACAATTTACGTGTTTAGAGTAAGTGTCCGTACGACAGTAATGACTAAAATTTCCGCTTGGTCCTCCTTAGCTGCTTTGTTCTCATAACTTGCAGTACAGAATACCTATATTTGTTATAAACATGCAAAAATCTGATTATACCATGCAAAAATCTGATTTTTTTTTTTCATTTTCTGATTTAGCAAATCACTGTAGTGGCCCTTTAATTATCTTTTCATATGTGGTAATCGCTATCCCTAAAATAATCTAATAAAATAATTTTGTGCTACGTGGGGGCATATCCCACAGACGTTCGATTACAAGGCGATCGCCTACAAACGCACGCCACGCAATCCAAGCCGTCGAAATCGTTCTGTTGTAATACTCAAATAATTACTTTAACAGAACAAGTCACCCACTTCACGAGTAAGCCGCTATGAGACGAGTTAAAATGGCTCCCTGGAAAAAGATTTCGGCCAGAATCTCATAGTAACCATCACTCGTGACACCAACCACGCTCGTGCTACTCAACAGCCACAACAACAACAATTTAAGCTGACGCAAAAAAAATTGAAAACTACTACAATTTGGTGTGTTTTTTGAGCTAAAATTACCGAAGGGCACACTTGGCCCAAATTAAGACATTGCATTTTGTAGCACGGCCTACACTGAAATTTCATAAAACCAATTCCTAATTCTTTAACCGACCTCTAATTATTAACCGGAGAGCTAAAACTACTACCATTGTTGGGTTTTGAGCTGAAATTACATGAAGGGGCACGCTTGGGCACAAATTCAGATATTACATTTTGTTACAAGGTACACTGAACTTTCATACCACCAATTCGTAAGAGTCGGAAGTGCTCGAAACATTTTCAAATAATTTTAACAAGATGTTAACAATTACGGGTCACAATATCACCTAAAATGCAAGCTTATTTTCTGCAGTAATAGCTCTACTAAGAAACAATGGATTTTGATGCGGTTTTCAGCATTTTCTGAAGCAATGTCTCCTCTATTTGGTGGCATTATCTTTCAACAAAACCATGTAAACATGGTAAACTGAGTGTAGGAAGTTGAAACAAAAACATAATTATGTATATTTTACTTCTTTGCATTAATTATGCAAATTAGCTCATCAAATACAATGTCACCGTTGTCATGAGTGCATGAAACCCTAGCTACACTGTAAAAATAAGTTAAGCAATATTCTACAAATTAGTCATAACTATAAGACATTGTTTTTGACTAAAGTTAGTCAAAAAGATGTCTAATAGAACTAGTTGGCAGTAAATTGACTAATTTATTTTTACAATGTATATAGCTTCCATATGGTAGTCTCATCTTCATATCTGCTATAAACCTGAAAATGTATTTTCCTCTTATTGCCTAAATTATGCAATTAGGTAATTAAAGGTGTAATAAATGTCTCCAGCAATATCTTCTCATGCAAATATCCGCTCTAAACATGATAGAGATTAAGTCCTCCTTAAATAATAATTTTTAACAGCTTATTTACTACGTCATTCGTTCCATGTATAACTTAAAAGCCCGTTAATGTTGTTTGCATCATTAAATCATGCTAGTTGTAATTCTGCATATAATTTACATTTCACACATCCGTGCATTCACACTACAGATACATTATCCATGCTTCACTTTCGACCTTCTCCTCTCGGGAAAAAAAAAAAAAATTATCGTTGTAAAAGCACAACTGAAAAACAATGATTCTAAACGAAGCGTTACAATATGCTTTAATATGTAATCCACTCTGCATCTCAATATCGTTTTTCATCCAGGTACTGTCACTTTTTTTTAGCCGTTGTGTGATTGCGGCATTTCTGGGGAAAATCCTTTGGTTGACGCAGGTCGTATTTACATTTTAGTTGTACACTTCCAACATCTCACTACCGCCTAGTAAGGGGTGCATCCTGCTTAATTCACCCAAATGTACAGATTAAGCGCGGTCTTGGAAGTTTTTTTGGGGTTGGAAGCACCAGTTGACGCGACTTCCCCGCGCGATTTAACCATTCATACGTCGGCTTTTTCTGTTGTAATAACGAAGAACAAATGAAATATGGCAACTCCACTTCAGCGCGATGTACTATAAATTTAGCGGACGTCCAATGGCTTAGTGCTTATTATGGCAAGCCATTTAAAAGGATATATAGTTCCCCTGGAGCCATAGTCGGGTCCATAGACGCAATGGAATAAGTCGTGAAACTAAAGTTGCGGAAAGAGTCAACTTACGCGAGTGCCTAATTTTTCACCGTTGCAGGTGACTATGAGTCCGGAGGACTATTTCTCCTGCCATCCTGGTAACGAATCGAGAGTACCAATGATCTCTACCATGACAGATGTGTCCTATATTGCACGTTAACATCCGTTAATAGAGACGACGACTTGCGCTCTAAAGAAACGGCCGGCAGCACATTCGACAGAACCCGAGGATAGAATCAGAACCATGAAGCAACTTGGCCTCAACCTCACCATCGACTGCAACCCCAAAGTCACCACTTCTTTACATCACCTCAATCTGAACGCCGGCAAATACTACCCTACGGAAGCCCAACAACCGACCTGTCACATCCATTGGGAATTTTGCCCAAAAAGGCGGAAAACCTCCGGTATTTATCAGGTGTTTACCGGTTTTTACCATACGATTAAATACGGGCTGCCTGCTTTTTCCCGCCAACCCACCCTGGATTTTTTAATTGCTACATACGAAAGAATGTTATTTTCATTTCATATCCCTTGGTTTCTTTCAGAAAGTTGATGGAAAAGTGAATTTGACTAACATTGTTTATTCCTGGAAAAAGCCAGTCCATATCAAATCAACTGTAAATTTCCTGTCACCTATCACATTTTTGACACAATTTTAAGTGGTTATTTTTAAGGTTAAATTAAAAAAAAAAAAAATTTTATTAACATTTGTTGTGAGCTCGCCACAGATTCAAGTATTTGTAGTAAGACTGAGGACATTTTGGAATTGGTGGTCAAGTTCTGTTTTTCTTTCAAACTTATCTTAGGAATCGGACTACTAGAGTGTTGTAAATAATGAATTTTCTTCTGAAGGTCGTGACCATCTTCTTACCTCAAGGTTCAAAAATTGGACCCCACGGCTTTATTATGTATACCACCCCTGTCTGAAATCATTCGGAATAATGACATCTCCTTCCATGGAATACGCTGACGATTTCCAATTATACGCCGATTCGATCCAAGGTTGCTGGAGATTGGTTCTACGTATTCTTGAAACTGTCCGGTCATTTCACAGATCATCAACTGGGATGTCCCGCTATTAACCTCAAGTAAATCAACAAAACTGAGTTTTTTGGGTATCCCGCAATCCTCGTTTTTACGATCTTTTATCCAATATTGCGTTGAAAATTGGTGTCAATATCATACCACCTTTCTGTTCGGTCAGAACCTGGCGTTTATCCCTTGATAGTCATTAAATATGTCTTATCATGTTTTCTCTTTGCAAAACAGTAATTTCCACGTTCGCAATCTCTGGGTATTCGTCGCTTTTATCACTCAGGAAGCTGCCACCACGTCGTCAGGGGACTGGTTCTATCCCGGCTTGATTATGCAAATTCCCTTATGATTGGTTTGCGCCAAGTCATCTTCAACGCCTTCAACGCCTTCAAAATAAGGCCGCTCGTTTGGTTTTTGCATGTGGACAGTACCGGTCCACTGCCGTCTTGATGGACATGGCTTCATTTGGACCCCTGTTAAACAGAGTGCATTTGTAGCAAAATTTTCTGTTCTTATTTTCAATGTATTCATTGCAGGCTCCTACCATATCTTCAGAACCTCATCAATTTTATCATGAGCTTTGTGACTGAAAACGACCCAGACTCCGCTCTCTCTACACTATCCACCGAGCTGTTGTTCCACGGTCGAACGAACGGCCGGAGACCGTTCCCTTTGTGTTGCGGCTCCCTCATTGGGAGGTCTCCTGTTGATCTCAGAGAATCTGTGTCCGAGCCTGTTTTCAAACGTAATCTTAAGACACACTTATACGGCACCAGTTGTCATTTTGCTTTGCCGCTTTTTCTGTTATTTTGTGTGTAGTTTTTGTATTGGATTTTTGCATCTTCTTTGTCAAGCGCTGTGTTTTCTTTGTAGAGCCGGCGATATAAATGTGTTCGTAATCATAATAATAATAATAATAATAAAGTTTGTCACCTTACATACCAAGCATGGTTAATCGCTCTAATGTTTTCACATCTGCTAATCTGACAGGTCCTTTGGCAATTGAGTGCAAACACATGGCAAAATGCTGGGGTTGTCTGGGGCAATGTTAGAAATGATATGCACCTTAAAATGACGAGTGGTATTCTAATGACATGGCTCTTCAATTAGTTCCTTTGCACACGAGATAGATTTAATAAGAGCTTGTATTTCTTTTGGTTGTCTGACCAATGGCCCAATCATTCACAATGATCGGTACGTTAATAGACTAACAGCGTTATCAATAAAAACGCAGGATTTTAAAGCTTTTTAATTTTGTTAAAATGGTCACCAATTTTTTGCTCAACATTGTGTAATATTTTAAAAGGATTTGATTGCTCATAATCGCATTTTTTGCACGATTGTTTGTTTGTTATAATATTTGATTTTTGGTTTAACAATTATAAGTTTTCCGAAGCTCTTTTCAATCGGGGTTGGTCCGATTCCTGAGCTAACACACACGGCAGTTATGTACACTGTAGATATGCATTACGAGAGAAGACAATGAACCAGAACAAAACGTTGTTTAATCAACTGATGAAAAGTGTAATAATTAGACTATTGTTGTTACAAGGCAGCATTGATGTCGTTCGGATAGCAAATTAAATAAACAAACTGCATAGAATTGAAATCAATTTTTGGCCATGATATTGTACTTGAGTTTTTAAAAAATAGACATTACATTGAAAGACAAATGGTCAGAAATCCAGTTTACACACTCCACATGAAAATCTATGATCACATAGTTCCACTTTATAGATATTAAAAAAATCAAAAAAGGAAAATATTAAGAAAATTTTACAGTTCAAACATGTACATCATTTTTTTCATTCTCATAAGAAATGATCTTATTATTAGCCTAATCCCTGCGACAGCCTGTGCGCCTTTGTCGAGAACCTCACCTTACTGAACTTCAAACCTTCATTAGATATCGTCACCTTGTGGTATTCCTATGTAACATGCTTGCAAACCGTAGGTTTGTTCTTATAAAAACCAGTGATGGGCAGACCAGTCGACTGCGTCGTCTGATGAACTAAGTCCCACAGGGATCAGTTCTGGCTCCCATGCTGTTCAACTGTATATCAGCGATTTACCTCACCACATCTGACAATATGGCTACGGCTGGCGACCATGCCCTTCTTTACTCGGGCAGAAGCTGGAGTGAAGTAGAAATACACTCAATGCAGACATGGCCCTACTCGCAGCATATCTCCAACCTGGAGACTCACGCTGAGTTAAGCCAAGACCACCGCTAGTGCCTTTCATCTTAACACAAAAGAGTCTCGTCGCAAGCTTCAAATCAACCTTAATGGAGGGCCTCTGCCAACAATCTACACCCACTTATCTGGAGTGAAGCGTGATCGGTGCTTACCTTATCGGCATAACTCGAGCCGTATGTGCAAATTGTAGCTTCGAGGCATTAACCTCCTGGCTGCCTTGCTGGATCTCCATGGGGTGCTAGCCCATCCACTCTACGTACCACCTCTCGGGCTCTGTGTCTACACGGTGCCGAATATGTCCCCAGCATGGTACAATAGCTCTTACACAAAAAGCTGGACACAGTACTCAACGAGACCATGAGTACCATCACTGGCTGCCTTCTTCCACTCCATCTGATCTTCTACCATTGCTTTTAGGCATTGGCCCCTGCTATGCCTTCGTGAGAACATCATCACACATAGACTGGTAAATAAGGCTCTGTTGGACAACAAGCACCTGCTGTATAAAACTGCAAGATCACACCAGCTCGACCAGACAGAGACTGCCTCTCGTTGAATTCTGTCGACACGCCGCCGCTAAACTCTCCATTGCTCCCCATTCAACATCTACAGACATGGACACTGCCTGGCTAGATCTCCCAGACCAGACCAATTCACTTATCACCTGGTATCAATCTTCCACGTAAGGAATGGTCCACCTTGAACAGGCTTCGCACAGAAAGTCGGTCGTTTTTCCACATCAGGATTCACCATGGGGGCGCGACCATCTCCCCATCCTGCCAATGTGGCTCTCTATCACAAACTGCGGATCAAATTCTCAATGAGTACCCTACCTTCGGTCCACGTTGAAGGCTCACCGTGGATCAACATGAGATGGCTCCACCAAATTCAGCACACTGCTAACTTCAATACACTGTTTCTCTGGACAAGATTGTGCCGAAATGAGATGGGATAAAAGAGCATATTGAAGAGTAGGAAACGTTAAAAAGAGTGGTTAACATCATTATTACATAGGTGGCTTATATTTTTATTATTTTGTTCAATCCTGCGTTTTAGTGATACTATATTGAGTTATGCCATGTCCCATCAATGAGTGCCGTAACACCCAACTGGGGCAAATTAGAAAGTTTGCCTCGTCGGGCAGCAAAGAGCCTTTCATTATATCAAATATAAATTAAACTGAAATCATTAAAAAAAAAGTGTTTACAACAAAAATCGACAGCAAGAAAACCATGCTTGTTTGATCATGGTTAGAGTCACATTCCATCATTTTGCAACTTACCCGTTGAGATCAACAACAAGCTTTCTGTTAGTGCTTCCTTCAGTAGTAGAACAGAAGCTTTATAAAGGGACACAATGGGCGGTGAAAAAAAGATTAATGCAAAATAGAGCCTTAATGAATCACGTCCACAAATTCTTTTTATATTAACAATAAAAACGAGGCAAAAGTAATTGCGTCTTTTGTTCATTCATACGACAAAATATGTCCCATTCTGTGATAGTGGTGTTTAAATGACTGGTTTTCAATATATTTTAGCGCTGGTACTCGTTGAAACTTCTGAAGATGTAACATGTTATCCTTTCGATTGCCTTGAAAGCGGCAGTTCTAGATACATCTTCCCGAATCCTCCCTGTTCCGTGGTGCTCCTATCGAGCCAAGAACGGCGAAAGGACTTGGTGATTGGACATTGCAGAATAGTGCCTGTCAAGAACTAGCCACATCTGTGTTCATCGAACAAGGTGTCCCGGAAAGGCTTTGATAACAATTTGATAACATTGAGGAAAAAAAAATGGCAACCTCTATGATCCCCTTTAGATTTTTTTTTTTGACTACATCAGTAAAATTTTGATATGTTGTAGAAACAGACACACAGTGTGAAGCAAAAAAGATTTTTTCCACGTTTTTTTAAGTGCAAAGGGGGTCACCCACCCAATTTCAAAACATCAGTTTAAAGTGCATTTCGTGATTCCCGCCCCTTCTGGTTTAGTCATTGTTCACTAGAGATCCTTGAGAAAAGCTATTCACAACTTTTTAGCAAATCCCGACTTTGCTGTTTGGTGTATGAGCAATGCTCGTTCCACTCCCAATTGGAGCCAATGTGCCTACTTTCTGTCCGTCAGATGATATGGAAATCTGCAATCTTTTTTGAGGTAAGTCGGGGGGACGAGGCTGTGGATCACGAAATGCCCTTTAATATTAAAATTACGTCAATATCAACCAATATGACTAGAAATACATCAATGGACTTTTTTTTTTTTTTTTTTTTTTTTTTTTTTTATTCTTGACAATACACTCTACCAAAAAAATCCAATATGGCTGGTTAGATATATAAGGCCACCAATATCCAATATGTTGATTATATTTCAACTTTAAGAATCACTTAAAATGTCAAGCCACTCAAGTATCAGACCAAATATGACTGCAAATAACAGATTCAAGATTTCCTATTATGTTTAAGATCTTAATTTTAAAAAAAAAACGCGTGTTTTTTTGTTTTTTGAAAATTAAAATTTCAATATCAGCAAATATGACTTGCAAATCACAGCAATGACTTTCACGACAATATAAATATAAATCCAAAACCCCCCTCCCTGTAGATTAAAATTAGCTGTCTAGATTCTATTGACCTGTAGACCACATATAAAGCTATCAGACGATTGTGCCTAAATTGAAAGCGAGTTTGTTCATTCGTGTAAAGCCCCGATGGTTATACGGAGACCCAAAACTATGTCCAACCTTTATCTGTTAAGTAGTTGTGATTGCAAATCTGACGAAGGCGAGGATTTGGTCGAAGATAATGTAATGACCGAAAAGTCCTGTGCGAATCAAGGAATTTAGGACGCTTTTCTGAAACATACCCTACAAGTATACTAATTTATCTACGCTAGTGGATACAGTTTCATAAATGTAGACCTATTTGGTAGGCGCCCTCAGGTCGAAAATAATCAGATAAAACCTTTTTACGACTAAGTTGATATAATCAGTGAACATATATGTTCGTAAATTCTTTAGAATAAAATAGTTATCGGTCTATACACTCGTAATAGATACGAAGCGGCTAGTTATAAAGAATGTGCAATTTCTCATAAAAAGAATGACATTGGCATGGACGTCTTTAATAATTTAAAGTTATTCAAGGATGGGGAGGCATTTAGATTTTCACCTCTGGTGAACCCCTATCAATCCAAATGATTATTACAGGGGTTACAAATAAAAGTTCTTTGGATCTTGTTAAACACTATATCATTGATTCCTAACGTAACAGAGATTCGAAAAAAATAATTGGACCTGTCTGTGACGCATAGTTACAGGCACCCCAAAACGTAAAGGTCCACGTTTGACTCTACAGCGTTTACAATAAGAAAAAACCTTTTATTTTGCTCAAAAACAGTCTAATATACTTGTCTTTCCCTAACATCAATATTCAAAAGTACAAATTTGGTTAATTATACTGCTATCTGGTGTTTTATTGTTCCCTCTATTTTGAATGGTTTGAAAACAAGACGAAACCAGTTTAAGACCATTTTGATTAAATCGGAAGTATTTACAAGAAAAAGCTTTGTCCCCAGGGGTCAAACATTAGCCTTTGAGGTTTCGGTTTGTAAAAAAATCCCAAACGATTGACTTCGACAGCCCTCTAAACACGGTGAATTGAATGTAGTACCTTATGTTTTTTGTAAGACGAGGGTTGATTAAGGTAAGTTGAGTAAGCGCGTGGTGTAATAGAAAGACACCAAGGTTTGCAGAATTGCTTTCAAGACTACCACTGCGATAACGTATAGAGTACCAAATTGGGTGATTCTTTCATAAAATTTCAAAAATCACTTTCTTTTAATAATCGATGCCTAAATTACAGAAACAAGAAACAACGTCCATAAGTTCCCGTAATCCGGACGGATGGGAATGATATTTTAAACGTATAGTGGTTGGTGGTATCTCTTGGTTGAACAAAGCCTCGACCATCAGATGCTAGTAGGCAAGGATTAGTCGGAAAATGAAAAAGCTTTTATTACAAAGAGGCAGACTGGTACTGTTGATATACCTGCATGGACCGGGGAATATAAATGGAATGCATGCATGAAAAAGGACATTTGCGATGATTACACTTTCAAAAATTTATACTGAAGTGTTAGTAGGGAAAAATGAAATGCAAATATTTATACCAGCGATTTATACAATTAAAGTCTCAAAGCGCTTTGCCTATTATCGCGTGCCACTAGGGTAAATCACATTTTTCACATATTAAAAATTCGGCAGCCAATAATAAGGGCGCACAGTATGACTACCCATAAGGAGACAGCGAGGAATCATGTGTCTTACCAGGACACAACACGTGGCACGGGGGGTTCGACTTACCATGCTCATGAGTCCTGCGCTTTTCCACTCGACCACACGTGCTCCCAGTTGGCGAAAGGTTGGAAGAGTTTTCTATAGTTTGAATGGTGTGCTCGGGTTCCTTTTTTTTTTTTTTTTTTAAAAAAAAACGGGTATTTTGCAGGTTTGTTTTGTTTTTTGCGTGTGTTTGCCCTTCGCCGGTGTGGGTTCTGGGTTTTTTTTTTTTGGGGTTTTTTTTTTTTTTTTTGGTTTGCGGGGGGATGTGAATCAGATTTTTTGTATCCAACCTCTGCGAAATGTTGGGAACATTGCTAAAATAGGGGTGTAAAATTAGTACGGGGAAAATTTGAAATGTGGACAAAGAGGTTTGCATCATTTTATGTAAATAGTCATTGTTTGTTATTTTTTCACCGTTTTCTTTCTGGTTTTCCACCAATGTTATAAAGTACAATTTTATAATATAAAGCTAAAACAAGATAAGCATTTGGACTAAGTAAGTACAAATTGCCGTTTCTGGAGGGAATGTTCTTTTGAGACACCATGTATACTCCTTCAACCTCAAAATTTAACGATTGGAGTTCTCGTTGTCTTTGAGGTAGAGAAATTCAATATCATTTCCGCAGTACTCTTCATATTTTGTAACCGTTTTCGGTATTGATTTCAATTTGAAAGGAATGCTTTGCTGCAGCATATAAGGTAATCAACTAAATGTTCTCTTTGGTGCGAGTAGCATTGTATAGCGTTAATGGAAGTTTGACTTTTGACTGGCCACCCAATAAAACCAGTTACATTCAAACACACACCAATAAACCGTACATCTCAAACAATGGAGTTACGTTAAATCTCAACAGGCGCTGCGCTTTCAAATTCCCCCAAAATACCAGGGTGACCTAATAAAAAACTTCCCAAAATGAAAGTGATATTTTTCAACTTTTATTTAACCTCGAGGATTTTATTTTTCATAACGATGCGGTAATTGAGATCTTGCTGAAACCAAATGTTCATTTTTGTTGAGTGGTTCTCAAGATGGATTCCACTGGACAATAAGTCACCAAAACAGACTTGTCCACGGAGCATCATTTTTCTAGGCATGGAAATGCCCATCCAGAGAAAGATCGTGCCTACCCCGCAAGCACAAAACTTGTATTAGCATAATGCAGACTAGGACGTGCCATGGGTATTTCATGATGAATTGATAAGTACATATGAATGTTTTGGCAACAGGAGTTTTCAAATCTGAAATCATGCAATGGCAGTGTGCTAATGTCTTTTTTAATAGATTGTCAAAATCGAATCGTAACCCCGGACTCCCTCGCCCATTTGTGTAACACAACCAAAGGGGGGGGGGAAAAAAATAATTTTTTGAAGAGCGTCCCAATTTTCCTCCGATATTTTTAGATTTGCATTAGTTGCATGGTAATGGACTAGTAAACAATACTGTTGAATGGTGAGCTCAAACATTATGTGTCGCAAAGAAGGAATTTGGTTAATTAGATAATTAATACGGAGATCTCCGTAATAATTCAAACGGCTGATGGAAACGTCCTCCCAATAAGGAATAGCCGGGAAAATTGTTGACAGTAAGTTATATACGCGCATCCATTAATTGATCCGTCGGTTCGGGCAAGTTAAGTTAGAGGTCATTTTCTGCGGTGGCACTATTTCATCATGGACGGACAGAAATTGGACCGTTCCAGCTCCCCTTTAAATACATCAGGGGGTCCCTTCTTTTATGACAAATACGCATTTAGCATTAGCACTAGCAGGTGTATCGTTTCACAACTGTGTAAAAATCTCAAATTTGGGGAGGGGGAAATTGGGGGCTCTCTTCAAAAATATGCTGTTATTACTTTAAGTGTCTATTCCAGGTACAAATTGATTATAAGTTAAGATTTCTTCAATTGGTGATGGTGTCTATTAAAACAGCAATAACCAATTTGCCATTATTAGCAACACTTGTGTCAAGCTTGAACACTCCTTACTTCGAACGGTACGGGTAACGCCCATATAAAACCATCTGACATTTCATGCATTACAAAGGAATTTAATGGGAGAAGTTTGACACCCCTCACAAACAACAAACAGTTTGTTGCTATACACTATTAAATGGAGTAATCAATTAAAACTGTTCCCCTTTTGGTGCCCATTACCCTTGTACCAAGCTTAATGAGTTGACTTTCGATTGGGCCACATGGCACAATAAAACAGTATGCAAACAATGGATGTTAAATTAAAAGGGAACGGGCACGTGTTGCTTTCAAATTCCACCAACTATGTAGATATCTGTTTACAGAAATCAGTACACTGTTGATCATAAAGTTGGAAGTAAAAACATTTTTACCACCTTTTATGGAATGATTCTTACAGTGTGAGTTATTTTATGATATTAGGGTGTATATCGCCACCTTACTTGAACGATCAGTCTCTTCCGAACATTGAACCTTTTGTCCACAAATTAACCTAGAGAAAAATGGTCCTAGCGTGAAGGAAAGGGTATTTGCACAGGTCAGATTTTAAGGATTTTGTTACCCCAATTTGTTACAATTACAGATCAGGACTACGTTAACCCCGATACACATTTATGGGGACTTCGTGCAATCCAGATATGTTCACCCTGATACTCGTTTACCCCCCCACCAATCAATACAGTCACTATAGCGAGTATGCTCCGATAGGGTTCTTATCAGGGGAGCTAGCAGGCATGGTATCTGCTCACCCACTCTGCTCAAGAAAGTGTCTCACTACAGCAGCCATGTGCGGCGTGGCGTTGTCGTACGTCTTGCAGCCGAAAATTGTTTGCATAAATCCTTCTTGGATGTGGCAGGCAGTCGTTTTCCAGAATTTCCAGGTACACAACGGCCGTTCATGTTTCCATCTGGCCCCACCAGTGACGTTTTTCTCCATAAAGAATACCGGGCCATACCATCACTGAAGCCGCCAACCATCATTTTGAGTCGATTCCTGAATACATCATCTCGGAGGTTCTCACCACGTAATCGGAAACGACACCTTTTCTTCATCTTGATGGTCAAGGATGTTGTAGCGCTCTCTTCCAAAAAAAAGAACATGTTCGCCAGGTCCGAGTTGTAATCTTCTGTGCTCCTAGCCCAGCAAAAGTCGGGTTTAGACGTGGACATCGTCTTGCTCCGGTAACCTGTTGAAGCAATCTCTTATTTACAATTTGGCGGGAGGGAAACGTTGATCCATAGTGTCTTCTCCACACGACGTAGATGTGGCTCGTTGGCATTTCCGGGCTCGGCGGAACAGATTTTAAACAGTCGGCGATAATCTCGTCTGGCTCGTCAATCGTGGTCGTACTGAAGATTTTCGTGGCAATAAATAACCCACACTCTCGATGGTGTCTGAGGATTTTACAGACCGCACTCCGTACTATCATACCGTTATTCCGAGGAATCAGCGACTCTGGCTTATTTATACCCTTCACGTCTGAGTGCATAGTACTCTTCGGCGTTGTGGATAATGCCACCGTTTGGGGCTAACCTAGGGAACCTCGTGTCAAGTTTTTGGTTGTAAAGGTAGCAACCGACTATGGAAAAAAGGGGCTCCTTGCACAACGGCTTAGAGCAGGGACAAATCGACACAAACAACAGACGTCTGGCATTTTATAGCTCCCAACAAATAGGAAATTGTTACGAATTCAAAGTATGCATGGATGCACTTCACCTGGGGTATTGGGGACTCATCATGTAAGCATTCACCTATTAGATATGAATTACTGAAAGACTTTAAAAGAACGACGTTTTCGGAGTCACTATTTTGGGTCTGTAACGTTGCCAAAGATGTGATTATTGTATGTTAAAAGTAACATTTCTAGAAGAAAATTTAAATTGGACAAGGAACCTGATGGTGACAATCAGATTAATGGAAAAACTTGCTATTTTGGAGGAAAAATACTAAAAAATCATTGATTTGGCCACAACATTTTCAGACAGCATAACCAAAACCAATTTGATGTTCAGGATTTCTTATGTTATTTTAGAAACAAGACAAATGTGCTAGAAACGGTTTTTCATTTTTAAAAAAATAGGGAGCTTACTTTTCGAAATATAAGCGGAAAATGTCAAAAAGTGTGTGTTTACTTTTCTTTTCAATGAATGTGATTATAATTGGAGATATCTTCAGGTGAGAATCGAAAAATGAAAAATTGAAGAAGATAGACGTTCCTAGAGAAGACCCATGGCTTCGTAGGAAAGTTAAACCTACCTTTACTTCGGTATTCTTGGACTTTATCTGTCTGAAAATTAGCTAAATTTGGCGAAAATTGAACATTGAGAAAATCCGTGTTTTAGTAAACAAAGTGATTTTTCACGCCATTTTCAAGCTGTTATTTCTCAAATAACTTTATCTTTGGAACTTCAAAAATTGAGTATGTTGTGCAAGTGATAAAATAATTCTTTATGCACTATTGAATCAACATCTTTTGTCTCCAACTCCAGCACATAAAAAATTGATGAAAATTTCATCTGGTCTAAATTGCGCTTTTGTGTAATTTTCAAATATTGTTTTCGTTTTTTCCAAGAGGCGTTCGCGCAAAAAGTACATTAAAACAACGCGCACGCTTCATTACGTAGCAAAAATTCACTACGCGACGCGACGCGATGCTGCGATTGCGCCTGACGGCGTGAAATGTGCTTAAAGTCCCGCCGTTAAGACCATCCGGTTTTTGTGACTTTAATGGTCAAATACAGCTGTGTAAATCGGCAAAAAAATACAGATCAGGATGGTCAGGTGGATAAACTTTGTTGGTTATAAACGATAGAACACGGTGATGTTTAAATAAAATGGTGCCAAAAATCAGAAAATTCGTGTAAAAAACAAAAAGCACTCGGGTTAACACTGCCCGTAAGATTAGGTCTAAAAAAGATTCAACTTTATGAGCAACAGTGTATTAGGAAACTACAATGACCAGTGGACCTAGGGAACCCAGTTTTGTGGATATATTTCATTTACAGAATCCAGGAGAGGAGGAGATATTCATAACGACTCCGCGCATGTATAGTGTGTGAAAGCAGATTTCATGGGGGATTCCCCTGACCGATGATGTGAAAGTCATATTGATGCCAGGCTGGAAATCCAAATATTAGCTACTAAAATTATGATCTGAATTTATCAATATTCCGAAGATGTATTCAGACACCTCAAATAATGTTGTAAGAGTAGAGCGTTTAGGTCTAAAGCCAGAGTAGTTTGGAGGAGATGCATATTATTTTACACTAAAATGAAAAATATATTGCTAGGGACCAATCTTCCAAAAAAATCGTCATGACCACTGTGGATAACGGTACCATTGGGCGGTAGTTGCTTACCTCCATCCTGGGCCCCCTTTTTAAAGAGGTGTGACCCTCTGGTTTCCACTGTGTGGAAACCTGCACAGTTAATAAGTTCAGATTGAATAAACTGTGAGGGGCGTGCCCCCAAATTGGGTCATATCTTTGCCAGCGGAAAATTCAAATATTAGCTAGTAAAATTATGATCTGTAATTTTATCTGTCATGTGTCGATAGAGAAGATTAAGCTCAACACAGAAATCGTCAACGTTGAAGGGACCATAGTTCCAAGAAGAAGTAAAAATAATTTAAAAAAAAATATGAAAAACTACCACAAACGTGGACATTACCGGCGTAAACTTGCATAAATCGGTCAGACCCTGGAGCAGAGGCGCCAGGGCTACAGAGCTATGCGCAAGCGCACCTAACGCCCCAACCCAAAACTACCCTCAGGGCGTTAAGCGGGGGGGGGGGGGGGTTTGCTGGGGGTGCGACGCACCCCCCCAAAATGAACAAAGGTCCCCCCCCCGCCTTGTTAGACGTTGAGGTCCGCTTTGTCTGATGACAAAGGTCCGTTTGGTTCAATGAAGTTATTTGGGCGCTGTCTAAATGTTCGGTGTTTTAAGGGTTGTGGTGATGGTATATGAATGATAAGCAGCTGTTAATAATTGCATTACGCATGGCTTGTGTTATACACGTTTTTTAAACGCTGTGATGCATCTCCATTTTACATATCCCCACCCCCCCCCTCCCCCGTCTTTCAGATTTTGAAGAACGACGATGAAAAATTTTGGGTCAACCGGCGAGAGCAGGGGAGCCGAAAAAATTTGTTGGTACGCAAAAGGACCGCCTTCTGGCAAATCCGAACACCCCAACCCCCCCCCCACATATAAATTCCTGGCTACGGGCCTGATACCCTACTCACACATACCCCAAACCCTTGACACATCGGGACAATCTTTACAACAAAGTATGTGAGATATGAAGATTGAACAAAAGCGCGAAGACGAAAACTTCGGCGAAAATGAATGGAGGATCATATCGGATCTGTTGTTTTTTTGTGGATTTCTTCTTTAACCTAGGACACTCAGTCAGTGACAGTACAAATAGCCTTTGTCTTCCCCGAGGCCCAGTGTTCACCATTTTAAAACATCGATAATACATTTATTTAAAATATACAGAGACTACTAGTGAATACAACCTTAAAAAAATAAATTTCATTAATAATTCACATCAAGGAAATCAATATGCCAATAACAGTTAAAAAAAAATTATGAAAAACAATACTAGACATTTATCACGTCAAATATTTCAAAACAACTAACTTGAAACAACAACTGCCCCTGCTTAATTTTAGTTCAAAGATAATTGATGATCAATTACACAATGGTACACACAAAAACAAAGGGTATTAAAATATAACTTATAATATTGTACTTAAATTGATGCAAATTTAACATACAACAAAGGGTTTAAAATGTTAAATTAGAATGAAACAATAAATACACTGTAAGGACTAACAAATAGTCTAAATTTCTGATTACCCTTAAGGGAACCACACCAAGTTGGAAAGTATAAAACGGTTACTAGCATAGGGG
>JAMKCH010040558.1:0-13210 GCA_023653785.1 Ophioderma brevispina | reverse complement strand
TGCTTTCAGATGACCATTGTTCAGACCATCTGTCAATGACCAGGATAATCGATAGGGATACTGAGGGACTGCAGTGTCATGTATTGGGTAGCAACCCCCCCCCCCCCCCCCCATGTGATGCCGTGGGAATTCTCTCCCATATTTGGGATTAGGATTGCAATGACCTTTGAAGTCTTCCATATTGGGGGAATAGTTGACGATCCCTGGAAGTGAGAAGAAGAGTGAAGCCATTGCACAGCTTCAGGGCCATATTCTTCAAGGTAGGTGTGGAGTTGTAGTTGCCAGGAGCTGTCCCAGTCTTGAGACCTTGAATGTTCGGTGATTTCATCATAGTTGAGTAGTTGGCACATGGGGCTTGACGGTGGAGAGGTTTGGAAAAGCTGTTTAATCTCTACACTAACGCACGAGCATGGGCTTGCGCCTGTGGAGTGTGGTTCATGCCCCTTTAATTTTGACAAGTACTGAACAGCGATGGAAATTTACAGCGATACGCCGATAACCTTTGTGGTGTTCCAGTCCTTGTAGCTTGAGTGGGTTAAGTTGATATTGGGTATCTCCTTGTCCAATCTGTACGTCTTTTTAGCCAAGCAGATCCATTAATGACATGCCTTGTTCTATTCACTCAATATCGCAGTTGGCATCACAATACAAATTTGTACAACTCGTCGACATTACTGTCCCAATAGGGGGTTGTAGGGATCCTTCTGCCCTTGAATTGAATATTTAGCTGCTTGGTGTAGCATAGAGCAGAAGGCAGAATACGCAAAGTGGATGTTAGATGAAGCCGGTGTCTGGCAGATTGGATGGACAGTTCACTCGTGAGTGTTGAACTGGGCCAGTAATTGACTTCCTGAAACTGCATCTCGTTCTGTAGAGGCTGGATATCGTGACCTGTTTGTCACTGTGACCCAAGATTAAATCAATGACCATACATGATCTAGAATCTTGAGGAGGGGACCGTTCTGAGCAGCGGGATGGGATATCGATGATGACCGTTGACAGGTCAGGACAAATAAAAAGCCATGTTCCCATGGCTGCTTGAGTAGAAAATAGGTGAATTCTTACGATCGAACCCCGGTGGAGGTTTGGACTCAACCCATTTAAGAGCCAATATGCCATTCTTGTCAATGTGGAGTATCCCCAACGCTCTATTTCTACTTGTATACCTATTGCTCATATAGAAAGCAAGTCCATGCTTGTTCCATGCGGAACGAAGCAGCAAATGAGGTCAAAACTTCGATTTGCAGCTTCTCTTCAGATTCGCAGTGAGTTTCTGGAGGAGGATGGTATTACTATGTTCTCCCTGGAGAGTGTAAGTGTTATCACGCTTCGCAAGGGGTCATGGATCTTCAACGTTCAGCTGCAGGAAGTAACAAAGTTCCTCTGTGAGTAGTTCAGCCGCCTAGAATTGAAGGTGGGTCTTCAAGATGTTAACTGTGGTGCTATAAAAACGATGATTTGGACTTTATTGTGAATCAGTTAGCCACAACAGGTGATGTGACAGTAACAGGGACCGCCGATGAAGGTTTCATACTTCAAGATGTTTTCTTTTTTTTCTTCGTCGATGAGGGCGGCGATTTTTTCGAATAAAATTATTAATTTATTCCAACTGGAGTCACGTCCACCAAGTGCTCATAAGAAGGATTGCTACCGACAATGACACAGATTCAGATTTAGATCTTACTCACCTTGCTCCTTTCCTCCTTCTCTTCCTCCTCTCTTTCTCTCCTATACACTTTCTATACTGGGAAAAATAACAATGCTCCTCAATCACACCTTAATTTGAACTTTTATCGATGTTCAATCCGGCATTATTTCACCCTTTTTACTTCCGACATTCACTCACACCCCCCACTATATATTTTAACTACACATTTGTTATAACTACAAGTAGTATTATGATCTTTATCTTGAAATCAGGGCATGTTTTAATACATTGACCATACCACCAATCACTTACATAATAAAGAGCATAGAACATTAATACAACCTACGCAGAAAAGTAATTTCCTGATTAATAAGGATAGAGGGAAAATACAAATAATTGTTTCTACTTTTATAAGTTACATGTTTGCACAGGCAGTTAAAGTCAATAATTCACTAGCCAAAATAGATTTTCTGGGTTAAGTGTTCTGAGAAATGAAACTTCAATCACGCTTCAATGCTGTATACTTGCAATGTCAAATCCCACTTTTACTTTCATGATTGTTATAAGGCATACGATTGCAGAATAAACACTATGGTTAATCTAGTTTCAAGTAGGAAATGTGTCACATCCAAAACACACTCTCTTTGACACAATTGTCCTCGTATCTACACGAGGCATGCATCATTGCTCCTGAGTGTGTGATTCTGTCTGATATGAAAATATTAATTTTGAAAGTACAAAAATTGATTTTTAAATGAATGTTTTTGATTTAAGAATGATAAGCGTCCAAAAGATGTAATTATTTTTTTCTTGTTTTGGTATTGGTATTGGTACATATAAAATAGCAATTGTGTATATTTTGGATTAACATAGCATCGGACGCTTGACGATTCCTACACCAGTAGCTTCAATCTAATCATGAACAAAAAAACCCAGGGGATGCAACTAAAACAGCGAAATAATACACACACTATACTAGCCTCCTGTGTGAATAGTAGTCCTATCTTCGCATTCTCAAAAAAGATTAAATGATACCCAACTTTAAAAAAAGTCTTTCAAAAGTATATTTGCATGAGAGGTCATGCACAAAAAAGGAGTGTTAAAAGTCCTAACTCATGTAGGGATGCTTTTTACAGGAGTGCTACAATTGGTTTTCTTAAATGAGCGATCAAAGATTCACTCAAACTAGTACTAGTCTTCTTCTTCTCGTGTCCAAAACACAGTGGCGTTCTCGAATATAATCTAACCAGAGATGGGGAAAACGTCTGGCTGACGTCACTGAATTACCGCATGGGGCTTGTCTGTGCATTGTTGCTCCAACAGTCGGCAGACCAAGAGAGTTACATTGTCTGTGGTGCGTTTCCACAACCACAGGTAGCGTTACGGTTATGCTTCCAGGTAGCACCAATTCTACCAGGAAACCTTAGATCAGCCGATTCCGGTTCTCAATCGTTGAGACATCGCCCATTCAGCCCATGAGGAGACAGCTCCAGGTGGAAATTAAGATGCTTACCAGTTTCAATACCAATAGATGTAACTTGGGTGATATCAAGTCTTTCTTGGTGGACTCTATGAGTCTCTGCAATTCCTTTGACCACTGTTTCAAGGGGTTGGGACTTTGCTTAAGAAAAAACTCTATTGGATTAAGGCGGTTAGCGGCAGGTAGGCCCTACGTGAACTCGTGGAAATCATGAAACGGTTTGAAATGAAAAAAGTCATTACCTTTAAACGCACATAATCAAAGTGCCAATGCTATGGACACTGTTTTTCGCCTTAAAGTGATAAACACTAATTTTTTATGTTGAATATTGTTTGGCATAAATAAAATCAATAAATCGAAGCGAAGGTTTCTTGATCTAGTCCGTAAAATGAAGCCTCTTGTTGCCCGGGAAATTTCAAATGAAATACTTTTTTTTTTTTGCTGAGAATACCCAATGTTATGCTTGTATTTTCTCAAAAACAAATCATTATTAGTCAAAACTAAGGCCACACCTGTTATGATTTCGAGTAACGTACTTTGTAATGGATATGAAGTGTTGCCAATTCATTCACTCCACAACTGCCACGCGATTTGTGACACCCAAGCAACATGTGCCTCACATCGTAATGACCATAAATCAATTTGTATGTCCTTACGTTTGTAGTACTCATTGAACAATGTCCACAAACTATAACCAATTTTGCCCCTGTAATAAAGTTCCGTTGCTCAGTATCTTGTAGTGCTGTTACATAATGGCCACAGTGTTGTAGTAATTGACTAGTCGCATGGACTATGTCAGCGCAGATTGGATGGATAGAAGATGCTCTGCTCCTGAACGAGGAGGTCTCATCTGTCTGATTTCCCCAGCCTTGGCACCATCCGCCCGCGCGCACCATGAATTAGTGGTGGAGATGACGGTATGCCATAATGTAATTCCCTTGCGTCATGTCCTCTTCGTGTGTTGATTGTATTTGAGGACTTTACATTTTCTGTTACTCGATTATCAAATCTCAATTCAGCTTTATCTAAAACACGATGGTTCCGATGTAAAGTACCTTAAATTTGGACTTGGTCTCCATCACGTGCATTGGTAATATTATGCAAACAAACTAGTCTTATAAAATCAGAAGAGATGCAGGAGATCTGTGAAAGGGAAAACAAAACACAAACTCAATTCCCCCCAGGAATACCATTTAAAGACACTACTCAGTGATTTATCGGATTAAGAAGTCAAAATATTTTCATATTTGCAGGAAAGTTGGCAGGTAAGTCTGTAGTATCTCGTAAGTTACTTTTTCCAACTGGGAAATTGACATAAAAGAAAGAAAATGACAGGTTGAAGATATGAATCTCCCATTCCAATACGTGTTGGAAGTGTCCGTACGGACAGTGATGATAAACAATTAACGCCATTTTGTTGTCCGTTATTAGGCTTTTGGTCTTATTTTGTAGGATATGTTAGGAGACCTGTACTTGTTACAGCCAGGCCATAATCTGATTTTGATGATTTTTCGATTTTGATTTAGCAAATCACTGCTAGTGTATTTAAAGCGGCACTGGCACTTTTCACAAAATTGAAATTTCTTTCAATTTGCTTTCAAATGATAGTCTACGCCATTAGAAGAATAGAGATCTATTTTGCACATAAAAAATAACATACTCAAAAACAGCTAGGGGATCGTTAATAAGAGGTAAAGACATCACCTCCCGGTTAATTTGTATAGACAAACTTTTAAGTTTTCCCATATGGAAAACTACCTATTTTTGCAATCTCAGTTGTTTTGCCAAAAAGTTCGAAAAACGCTAGCTATTATAGTACTTTAGCTCAACTATAATAATTTCCGACTTGATGGAAAGGGAAATAAGGTACACTATTTTCCGAGGTAACTGGACACGGGCCTATCACCCTGGAACCCGAGGGAATGTAATCGGAATAGGATTGTGTCATATATATAATAGCCTGATTGGTGTTTTCATTTTATGAATGATTCATGAGAGGGATGTTGTAATATTTTCCTTAAAATAGTTAATGTTTTGATCACATTATTTAATTACGACTAGCGACTGTTGAGTTGCTCCAACGCTGTGCATTTCAATTTTATGTTTCATGTGGTTATTATATGAACACCCTAAGATAACTAACGATTTTTGTTCTTTATTGTAAATTTTGTATTGTAATTTTTATTTACAAACTTTGGTATTTGTGATTATTTGTTCTTAATGTTTGGAAGTTATTGTCGCAATGATCAGGGAGGAAACACCATCTCCAGTACAATCTGCCGTCACTCAGTCCATAGCCATTGCTCTTCAAATTAGCTAGTCCACACTCCACATACTCGACTGATGTTGCATGGTATTGTAAAAACTGTTAGAAAACAATATTCCTTTTAATCACATCATTGATGATGAGAATTTATTCATGTAATCAAACACTTTTATCCTTGACGATCCAAATTAACTTTAACAACACTCCAATCATTAACCAAAAACCATTCAATATAAGATAAAGACGGATGATGATAATGATAAACATTAATGCCAAATATTGTACTTCATAAAATTTGATAGATGGAAATATTTCTGCAGTGATCCTTTAATGATCTAACAAAAAAATAAAAAACTTCCGATCTCACATGCATCTCAGATGTTATTACACTTTAACTTCACCGTAGCGTAATTAAAAACCGGGATTCATTACCGACTTATTTACAAACATTAAATCACAAATTACCAGTTGGCTCAAAGATGACAATGCTCTGTCTCTCTTCCCTAACTTAAAACATCAATGGTTGTAACACCCGATTGCACTGACAGATGTTTGTAATAAAAGAGGAGCAGGGGTGCGAAAAAATCTCAGAGGAAAATACTTTAAAATTCGTAATGACCTAATCTTCCAATTAGTACTTTCGAAATTGATACTAAACCCAAGAATACGATTATGGTATAATACAGACCTCCGATAGTCCTTGCAACACAATTAATTAAATTACTATCCACAACTATTAATCTCACTGCGAATGAATGCAAACCCGCATATATGTGGCGATTTTAATCTCGACCTCTTAAAAATCATCCACCCATAACTTCACCATGTTCACTAATGACTTCCGAAATACATTCTATTCTGAATCATTATATACCCTAATCGATAAGCCTACTCGTGTAACTACCAGATAGGCAAACTTAATAGACAATCGCTTCTGCAAATGATACTAATAGCAGGGGGATCTGTAGGTTAAAGGCAAACACGAGAAACAGAGGATTCGTAAGTACGTAAAGCACGAGGGCGAAGACCGAGTGGATTCGTAAGACGAATCTTCGGTTGCGAGCGGTTTCCCTGACTTAAACCATGGCTAAAATCTAAAATCAAATGGTCTTTACAACCTCATTCAAGCGGTTTTGCAAAAACCTGTGGAGTCGTAACTGTATATTACATCTCAGCTTTTACAAGGCCCTACTTTGCCATATTTACGATCAGTGAAGGTGTGAAAGAGCTTGTTCAATGCCTATAGTTAGTTATCGAGTGAGCTTTTTGGGTCCACCCGTCTGTTCAAGTTGGGTGTTCACATTATAGTCAGCTGCGTGTACATGTGTGTTGTCTTGATGGCTCATTTAAAACTCATTCAGTGGACATGATGAATACAAAGTAAACCATAGTCGAACTCTCTTGCGAGGAGGAATTGGTTTTTTAAATTATGTATCCACAACAGGATATCCAGTCAACTGCAGAATACAGATTTGTGGATTAATATTGACCGACAGACGGACAGATGTAATTAATTGTATCAATTCAACTGGGATAATGCAAAGGATTACAACCATAGTTTCGGATGGCACTTGTTTAAGGATTTACAGTAAATACAGGGAATATAAGAACAAACGATTATTTAGACATAATCCAGAGATCAAGCTAACTGCAGAAAAATAATATATTCCTGAGAGTTATTGAGAGTTATAAAATACGGATTTACTTTGAATTTCTCTTCTCGCAGCGTTGCTATGATCTATACATTGGTCAGGTCAAGATTGCAGTCTAGAAGGTGCGTGATCTTTTAATTGTATCATTTTAGGCCAACATGGTTCCGAAGAGGGTTATAAAGGGTACTCAAACATATGACTATACGGGAAACGTGCCGCAAAATAGGAGTCTCGTTTTCAGTCGTTCGATATATAAATTACCCATTTTCATGAAATTTGGTATAGTAATAGGTCCCTTTTTTTCAAAATTTTCAAAATTTCTTGAAAAAAATACGTAATATTCTCTAACAGCACAATTGTGTAAAAATATAGCTGAAGCTTTGGCCAAAAAGAGGATACCTGTGTCTGTTTTTTTTTTTTGAAGATCTTATCGATATATTGAAAAAATATGGGCCAAAAGCAATAACGAGAGAAAATAAATCAGGTAGTACATTGGCCTGTTTGACTACACTAAAAAATTATGCTTAGGTTGTAGGGCACAAAGAAGATGAGATAAACCGTTTTTTTGCCATATCTATACAAGACGTATGTGTCAATTAGTGGATTTGTTACGTGTTTTGCGTAGATCAGAATAGTCCAAATGGTTATTTTTACCTCAGGCCATCCTACATTTTGTTCCCCCTCTGCTCTCCCTAAAAAATTTGTGAAGAAACAGAGGGGACACATGGGAAAAGATTAGATTGCCCGTGATCTACCCAGCAAAACTGTAGAGCCCTCTGTCAAATTTGTTCGTTTTAACATCACAACTAGGCCTTAAAAAATAGGCCTAATCATAATCGTATGATAATATACAAAAGGATGAAAAAGTGAACAATAGAATCATTCGGTTGACAACAATCCAATGACAATTGTAAAACTGCATTAAAACTCTAAACGCTACCTTTAACACGAGGCCTAAAACAATAACCAAACTTCACATGATACCTTTAAAGTGAAAACAAAAATTTACAGCACATTTAAAAAAAAAATTATGCACATTTCAAGAAATTCAAAGCAAGCTTAAGAATGTTAATTCTATACGTGCAAAATGTAAACGATTGAAATAAACAGAAATTGAAATTAACTTTAAAAAAAAATTAAATACATATTTTAAGGCCAAAGAACCAAAGCACCAAAGGTGATTTTTAAAAAATACCTAATAAAATTTCCGGCCTGAAATATGTTGAAGGAAATTTATGAATGAAATACAAGATAACCATTTATAAGAATAAAAATAGGGAAAATTTAAAAAAATAAAAAAAATGGTAACACCGGGATTGATATATAAAAAAAAAACACGTGCACAAAATAATAAAAGTAACATCATTATTGTGGTAAGAAAGAAAAAACTAAGCTTTGAATAAAGATAAACACAACTAAAACTTCAGAACAACAAAAATAACTCCCTGTATCCAAAGTCTTTTATTTTTACCAGGTCGGTGTATTTTCACATGATTTGTTATTAATTTTGTAGGCCTTATTCAATTCGTTCACCCGATTAATTTCCACAACATGGGTCAATCTATTTACTAAATCGTGCGATCATTTTGTACGAATCTTCTGTTAACATGTTAATGTGGGGAATGTAAATTCCCTCGAGTTTCGTAATACGAATCCACAATTTTCTGTAAGATTCGTAGATACGAACTACAACCTTAGACATGGTACAGAAAAAAAAAAGATTCGTAGATTAGACCTCGGTTTTAGAGTAATAGAGTGACGTCCCTGCAATGGTTTATGACTATTTAAAACCATTGCTATGAAGAACTTCTTGGTTTGTCTGTTGTTTTTTCTACGAATCCACACTTTCTGCACGAATTCTAAAGTACACTATAGATTCGTGCAAAAAAGTGTGGATCGTAAATAATAATATACATTTTAACAATGCCCAAAGTCTTTCCGCCACATGCATTAGTGTACAAAAGCAACAACAGAAGACGATAATAAGCATCAAACAGTAACGTTAACATTTTCTCCCTTAAAAATGTTCTAGCATTACGTGCTTAATTTTGGCCAATATGTTTTTTCATCTTTGTTGTCACGTTTACAAACATGATTTATATAACACAATTTGTAAAAGTGCTAGCTTATATTTTGTTTCAAGTGCCAATAAATACACCTTGACATTTCTTTAAATTTTACATGTTCAGTCAGTTACTTTTTTTTTCTTCCATTTGCCCCGTGACGTAAAATCGAGACGTTTGGGAAATGGGCATTTTTGTTTGTTGTTTGGGCATTTCTATTAACTTGAATTCAATCCAATATAATTTCTTCTGTATGACGAGTAAACAATTAAGCCTATGTTAGGCTTACAATTCATGTAAAGATTTGTTTTCACTTTAAAAGCATTATGTGAAGTTAGTAGATCATTGTTTATTATATGATTTAGTAGACTAGGGTCTAGTATCTGCTCGCTAGCGGAAACAAACGGCAAAAATTGCACTGTTATATAAATTACTCAGTCCTATACAAAGTAGTCCTATAAAACATCGTTTTGACTAGTTAGTGAAAATGATTGTTTAGTTACAGAGTAGAGTGATAGGACTCAAAGGTAGAAAAGTGACTAATGTTATTTTTACAAGAGGGGTCCTATATAGGGCGCTCACAATCTTGGGACCGCATAAGAGGTCCAACAAAAACTGTAGGGGGACTTCAGGAAAAATTGGCCCATATTAAAGTCTTCTGAGAATTACTCATGCAAACACAATGGACATATATTTGACATTTTATCTTTAATAATAATGGCAAAAAAGGTTTATTCACTTCTTTGCCCAAAAACCTGTATTTGAAATAAAAAAGGATCTGTGCTACCGAAATTTGTGGTTTCTAGATTATTTCTTTTTAGCTCATTTTATAGGCCATTTTATTTAATTTGTCGATAAAAACACTTCGAAAAATTCAAACAATAGAATGTAATGAAAACGATTTTAAAACCTTATAAACCCCGCCTCAGCGACCTGAAGCTGAGACAATATCTGGTCTAAAACAAGAAGATCACGCACCTTAGGACGTGCATTTGACATGTCGTAATCCTTGAACTTTTCCGGGAGGAATAGTACATAATGCCAAAATCAAACCTTGTCGCTTGGTAATTATCGCTTGTATCACTGGTAAATATATTCCAAAAGCATGTGAATCTGCAGTGGCTGGAAATCTTGATTTCTTGAAAATTTATTGTTGCCGCATTTCTTCAGTAAATAAACTCCTCGCAAGTGCTTTCTAAGATATGGTCCGGATATGGTTTCGTTGTTAATTTGGATATTCTTTCTCCATTGGTAGCAAATTAGGACAAGCCCGGACACAAGGGACCACGCACGTGTATGTGCATCAAGCAATGACCACTGCCAGTACTAAATGCTGCATTCTTACATGCACTGATGCGTGGATTCGAACAATGACGGCTTTCAGACTTCTTGAAAATTTACGGAATCCCACAGTTATTCAAAGGTTAATCCAGGCAGTGATTCTTACATTTGAGCAATGATTAAGTAAGTTCAATGCGCTTCTCGTTTAGCAAGGCATTGGATGTACATCACTGTGTCAGATCAAGAATAATGTTTTACTTTGAGATGAATAAATGATGGGGCGGGAAGAAAGGGGTAGGGTCTCCCCCCGGAGGTAAAAACACGACACGCAACATGCATTCTTATTCCAGCTGCAAAACCATAGGCCCTACCATCATATAGCAATGGACGATTTCACGCTTGTGTGATTTCACTGTACCAATAACCTAACTGAGGCACATGTAATGTAACGAATCTACAGGCATACAAATAACAGGTGTGTAAGAATTAGGTATTTGAAAAAGTCGGTTGTGTCACGAATCTACAGTTATACAATAACAGATGTGTGTTATACAGCAACTCAATTTAACCCCCCATATGGTTTAACTGAGTGCTTGGATTTTACAGTATTGGACTACAGCATCAATATAAAACGAATCTACAGGTTCAACAAAGAGAAGTGTTAAGAATTTTGTATTCAAATAGAGGTTGTGTAACAATCAATGGTATAAGCACGGTATTAAAACCATGCAACTGAATCCACAGGTATACAAATCACATGCGCGTAATTGCTGTATACCATTGTTATTAAAATGCAATGGCTTAAATCGGAGAAAGCACTCGAAGTTATTGATACGTGCTATCCAAATCCCCTCACTACGCTCGGGGATTCGGAAGCAAGAATCAACACTTCTCGTGCATTCTCCTTAACAGAGTGTGCGCTTCCAGATAAATGGAATTTTTGCATAAAAGTACTTTAGGCATGATAATCATAAATTGATGGAAGCTATTGCCAACCCCCCTTAATGGCCCCCAGCTTGGGTTTCAATGTTATTCAGGGGTCAAAAATTTAGAATGTTCTGGAATGTGTTAAAAGCACACCGTGGTGTTTGTCTGGTCACAAGGGATTCCAAAAGGTATAGTTTACGCTATCTTATGGCTTATAGTTCCGGAGTTATGACGTAAAAACTAAAACTGGTGAAAGTTCAATTTTGGTGTGTACATGGGTTCAAAAATTAAAAAAGGTGGCTTTGATTCAGTTATATGTGGTGCAAATTGTTTCCCTAGCTTAAAGGATTGAAATAGGAATAGTGGTCTTATCTGTTATGCATTAGTTTCACGTTATCAACCCAAAATAGGTCATAGGTCAATAGATCCAAAGCGCCAATAGCTGTTGACGTTATTCGCATTTTGGTTAGAACCAGACACGTAAGATGTCAAAAAATATTCCTATATTCATTCTATGTGAGCTAAACCAACAATATGAGCCACACATTACAAAAAATGGGGAGGCAACTTTTAATATTTTCACCCCAAAAATTGCCTTTTTTTACCATTTTGCAGTTTTTACCCCATAATTACTAAACTATAAGTACAGGTAGTATAAACTATTACCTTTTGGACATCCTGTACCAGAAGGGACATCATGGCGTGCTTTCAACACAATCGAAACAATTTAAACTTTACCCATGTGTAAACCTTGAATTCAAGCTGGGGGCCAAGGGGTGTGCAAGTGCTTCCATCAATTTGTTTGATTATTCAATGTAAAAAGTTACTTGTGTACGAAAAATTCACAATTTTATCCGGATTTGCATACTCACAATAAGATTGCTCACTACAGTCCCCACTAAACATCACCTCGGTATTAAGACACGGTAGTGTGTCCACAAGTTTTCAAAATAACACACCAAAAAACAAAAATAGCATTAAAAAAAAAACAGAAAAAGAAGCCTCAGAACGCCATGATAGAAGCGACACACAATGTGAATGTCTTACTGTCATTCAATAGTTATAGGGACCCTCGGTTTTAATTTAATAGTAGAGAAGGTATGTGTCGGAGAACATCGTGAAAGAAAAGTTTTTTCAGATTGGATTCAGATAACTTATTTCCAATCAGACATTTTCATATGATACAAATACAAAAGCATAGATGATACAATAACCAATATTTTGACACAATAACAATTCATGATTATTGTAATAGTTGATAATGTACATTATTCGTGAAGATATGATATCAAAGCAATCGATAATATGACATAGAAATTTATAATCAACAACTCACGATCCAAATAAGTAAAACATGGCAATAGTATAATCAAAAGTCTATCCACAAAAATGGAATAAAGGAACAATGTAGGAGTATAATAAGGGCAAGTCTGAACCAGGAAAGATCAAAATAAAACCCGGGGGCTTTAGGCGTTGATCCTACCCGGGCTCGATTTAGCACTGGACCGCTGGCCCGCGGCCAGGGAAATTCATGTCGGGCTAGTAAGGAATCCCCCAACTGAGCTGACCCGTCGGGCCAGTTGAATTTTCAAAAATGAGGTTCTTGGACGGCTAATAAATTTCCAGTTTTACATCCATGTGAAATATCCTCAGAATGCTTCAGCATTTATTTTTTCAATACTTCATAATTTTCGCTTTTTCAAAGATCTCAGTCACAAATCTGAGAGGATTGACTCCCATGGCGACGAAATTCTCTAAACAACAGACGGGTGTGTTAGTCCCTCTGTCAATCATAGCGTTTTATGTGCAATTCAAACATATATTTTCAAACGACGCATGTATAAGCTGCACTTTCGCGGCATTTAACTACAGAATTCAGAAGAAAATGAAAGG
>JAMKCH010040557.1:0-129777 GCA_023653785.1 Ophioderma brevispina | reverse complement strand
TTATCTGCAGGCTTACAAGAAAGCAATACCTTGGTACAAACACTTTCTCACATGGCACATTTAGAAGGGACTCGGCGCTCTCTAGGGAATCTCGCAGCAAATTGTCTCTTAACTTCTAAGTAACTTTTGGTCTCCCAGTAGCTTTTTGCAATGAAAGACCTCTGCTGCACAGTAAAGTGGTGAGCCATTTTGTTAGGCCCTCAATCTCTACCAATGTAATCATTGAATTTGCCTGCAATAGCCTACCAGTACAACATCATTAGCTATCCAAAATCCAAGATAAGCATGTGTTTCATGTGTAACAAAGCATGACCAACCTTTGTATGCATGGATAATCAATTTTACAGCTTTTACAGTTGCTAAGAAGAGGGTCGAGGGAACAAAATAGTTGAAGAGAGAACTAATTATTTGTTTGTTTCCTTTTAACAAGTTCTATCCTAATACAGCTATTTTAACACTTTGTCGTGAGGACGAAATCACCACTTCTGACACTTTGGACTGTTTCTACACTTTGGATAGCCCGATTTTATGATCTAAAATACTTTTGAAATTTTAAAGTATGCCTAAGTTGATGAATGCAGCAAAAAACCCCATATCATCCATTTTATTATTTTAAAAAATTAATATATTCTGGGTACTAATCATTCTGGGACACCCTGTAGTACTAACGTATACGCTTGATGAATTATCCTTATCGTTTTGATGTGGATGTGATCCTTCCTTATTCGTACATAAGATATTCCTTGCTTACAACGATCCTTCTTATTCTAACAACATGCCAGAAGCATCAACCTCAAATACGATATGATTCGTAAAATAAAAAAAAATATTAAAAAAACTCATTTCTAGATGATGTATATGATCAATTGACCCAGAAAGGTCCTATGAGCTCTAAACTATCAAGTCAAAAGGAGACTTCACATCGTCTTCAATGTATCACATATGGATAAACAGTGCAGCCAAGCAGCGAAGTAACAGCCAGGCTTTGCCCTTGCGTATAATAGGCTTCGGGACATGTAAACCTCTGTATGCAGTCTGAGAAGAATATCTTTGGAAAATAACTTACAAAATTATTTGGACAGATGCCACACGGGACGGGCATGCCCCAGGCACGACACACCTGAATGGCGCTACCTTTGAAAAGTGTCAAAATTCCTCTACTGTTAAGTACATCTTTTGCCATTTGCATGCACAACATATTCTCCTTTCGTCCAGCGGAAGTCATGGGTCAGTAAACTCTGAGATGGCAACTTACATGTATCAATAAGATCTAAGATTTTGATGTTTGAAAATATCTAGTAGATTCCCGCGTAAAGCGTTAACGATAAACCTCAGTGTCAGACGGTTGTCAGATGTACAATAATAACCAATCCCCACTTGGCAAACTGAGTCACTATTATGACCGTAGAGCTTTGCATACCATCATTTAATAATTCCATGCCGCCATAGTTATCTTCAGCTTTCATAATCAAATTAATTAACTACTAATGATAAACTAGTTTGGACTTGTTTGGAGTATCCAAAGGCCATGGACGTTCCGCGATGCTGCAATTTTGTTCAGATGTTTAAATGAATGTTTAAAGCGTACATGCCTAATCACTGTTGGAATTGTGTGCTAATAACGCTTTAAAGAGACGTTAGAACTTGTCGGTGGATTAATTGTACACTACTCCTTCCGTTCACATTTCTATAATTACTACGGGTTTAAAATGTGACACCGCCAATTAAAGTTGCTTGTTCCGATTATGTGTATCGTGTTCTCTTCTTGCATATACTTACCACAAGGTATCATGGGAAACATGGTTGCGGTTTTCATTGAAAAAAAAAAGCCGGTATCCGCGGGGCTCCCAAAGACGATTGGAACAAGCACCATTAAACTTTTAAACCTGATACAGGGTGTCTCAAAAAGAACGATACCCTCCAGAAATTTTTGCTTTCCTAATCAATTCGTATCCTTGTTTTAGCTTTATATTATGAAGTATGTACTTTTTTGAACACATGGTGAAAACAAGAAAAGAAACGGTGAAAAAATAACCAAACAATGACTATTTCCCTAGAAATGATGAAAACCTACTTTTCCCCGGCTACATAGCAAGAAACCTGTACATTTTAATTTTTAAATGTTTTTGTATTTGTGAAATGTTAAATGCTGACAGATTTAATTAATTTGTTCACATGTAATGCCTAAAAAGCACCTGAAGCATGCACTTAATTTGTTCTTCAGAATGAAGTGAACTAAATCCCTTCACCCGTCTCCCATTATAATGCAAATATAAATTTGGTTAAAGCACACTTTTCAAATAATGGCATTGGCGCGTGACTCCTACAATGGCATATTCTACTGAACTGATCTTGGGGTAAAGGACCATCGTTCATCGTTGGGTAAACGTTTTCCCCAATGTAGGGTTCCCAGTAAGATGGCAACAGAGAAAAATTCTGGAGCATGGCAAGACTCTAAAAAGGTGCAAGGAGAGAGATATGGTCGTAAAAGAACAGGCCAATCAGCCGCAAATAATGCTGCAGTGCATAGAGAACTGAACAATAAACTCTAAAACCAGCAATAGACCTTGGAATTTGAGAGTGTTATTGGCCAGGAGGGTCTTAAACATTTTAATGTTGGGGATATTTGCATCTAATGCTAGCCGTGGACAAAGTAGGTTTGCATCATTTTTAGGGAAATAGTGGAGAGAGCGTGGCCTAGCGGTTAGGGTGCTTGCCTCTGGCGCAATTTTACCATCAAAATGCCCGGGTTCGAATCTCCGTGGGTTCGTGGCACTTGCTGGGTTTTATTCGGGTACTATCACTTCTGAATTTGATCTGTATACCAGCTATTGTTCAATAACATAATACCGCTCTCCTCCATGGGTTCACTTGGAATTGGGCTAATGGTCATGAAAGCACTCCGTCCTTCGGAGGGGACTTAAGCCGTCGTCCGCGTGTACAGAGAGTCACACCTGACAAACGTACATGTACAATCGCAGTCAGTGTGCAATATATAGGGAGTAAACCCCTGACTGTTCCATCCCCCCAGCCTCAAAACGGGCCAATGTGTTAGTAGCGTCCGTATCATGGATAAACACGCGGCCCCCGGATCAGCACACTAGCTGAACAAAATCCTGACACCCACACCACAAAGCCATACCAATGACTTTCTTTTTTCCCCATATGTTCTAAACGACATATGTTGCATAATATAAAGCTAAAAGTAAGATAGGAAATTGATTAATTAAGTAAATTTGCCGTTTTCTTCTGAGGGTAACGGTTCTTTCTGAGCCACCCTGTAGCTTCTGATTGAGGCTATAACACATAAGTGATTGTTGTTTTGACTTGACTAGGTTTCTTTACTCCCATTTGAATGCATTTTGTTTAATGATATGGGCAGTTATAATGCATCGTGAAATGTTTGGAAAAAATGAGACCAGCTTTAACTCTTGATCGACTCTATTGGCCTGCAGACCCAAAGAAGTTCATTTTGCCCCTCGCCAATGTGTCAAAGCCATTTATGAAAGCTGTTCTCTTTTTAAATATTTAGAAAATATAGTCTCTACAACTAAACAACTTTGAGTCATGTTTATTAAAACAAATAAAACGGTACAGATTACATTTGACTTGCTGAAGTCTTACACTCTTTACACGGTCTAGTCTCATTCTGTCAATATTCTTTTAAAGTAATTTTTGGGAAAAACCTTCAGACCTCTTTTGTGTCAATCATTTCCATCTATGTCTAGGATTTGTCACATCGCTTTTAGTAGTACTATCCGCTTGACGGTGTGCTATGTATAGAGCTCGTCATATTTGTACCTTCATACCATCTTCTGCTAAGAGCGTTTGTTTGAAAGTCGTTGAGCTGGCAAGAATTGGTTATTATTGAATTTAGTGATCCAGAAAATCCGAGTAGAGTTTTGCTTATCTTTCTCTTCTTGACCGCCCAAAAAATCTCCCCGGGCAAGTTGTTTTGAAGAAATACTCTCTCAATCACTTATGTAAACATCCGAATAGTTATTGTTAAATACAATTCTGAATCTTTTTCCAATTTTCCAATTGCTAGCTTCTGCATTACTCCATGACTCAGCTGCTCAATGTCTCTTATTACTCCTGACACTGGCCGAGATTACTTATCTAATTTGCAAACACCTTTAAAGTACTCAGATCGCTTTCGCATCAATAAGGGTATTGGGCAATCGATCATCCAGTATATTACTTGAGTTTTTTCATTGAAGAAGGCTTCATTCTTTCCTGAGGGACAGCTCTCAACAGTAGGTGTTAAAACGCTTTGTATTCTGTAACAAGCAAAAAGCCATCTACACAATTTAGGTCGGTGATACTCTGCTATTTCAGGAACCGACTTTCTCTTCTTCCAATGCAAATTGTCAAATCAGGACAAGTTTGAGTAGACTCTAGATGTACCCCACAATGACAAAAGTAAGTCTTATTTAAAACAACTTCAACATTAGCGGTTAGACAAACCCTCAAGGAACTTCCTGCCAATGTGTGGGTTTGGTCTTTAAAATCAATTGTAGGATATCTACTCCAGACAAGTAATCTGCTTTTAGCCCCAAGACGACAATAGCGATTTGGGAGCTGAAACAGTGCAGATTAATGGCATGCCCTTGGTCTGGATATTAATTTTACATGCACTTGGGTGACGGGTGACAAGTAAATAAAAGTAAGTGCTTAACTACATGACCAGATTCTTGCTCGGGAAGCATTATTGATGCGGGACCTACAGCTAAAGCTGTTTTTTGGTTAAATTTGAGTTACACAAGTCATTTGGTTCTTAGCATACCAATTCATATACGTTGTACTTCTGAAGTTAAAGACACCAGCCTTTCATGGTACTCGCCTACCAGTGTCTGTAGGGGGCAACACTTTGCCCATAGAGGGAGTTCTGATCTTTTTCAAGCTAGTAATAGTGCCTTTGAGGTGACTAATCCACCAAAAACCCTTATATATGACTTTTTATGTAAAACCTTTAATTAACACTGTCCCTGGACAGTGGGAGTTTGATTACTACCTTGTGGTAAAAAATTGATAGCTGCTTTGTGAATAATTAAAGACTAATTACATTGATATCTGTATTTTTCAATTATTTTTAATTTTTTTACCTGACCCTTCAACACGAACATTTCTGTGTATATTTCGATCTCCTCTACATGTATATTTGAGGATTATAAAATAAAATGATACATTTGTTGGCCAATTTTCGTAATTTCCCGCTGACATTATGACTCATGTGTTTACAAAAAATGAGAGAAGGAATTTTCAATGCAAAATACCCTGTTACATCCTACGAAACGCCATGCACGCCGCCGACAGCACACGCACAAGATTTGAGTCGACTTGGTGTCTGTCTTCTCCTCTCGCATGCAATTCCACCAATATAGCGATAAATGTTGGGTGACTAGGTTCCTTGATCCGGTAGATTATTCTAAAAATGAATTCCCGCCTTCCAAGGTTGACACAAATATTGAAAATCGCGACGAGTTTTTTACGAACCGTCCACACAGATATTTACAGCTAACGAGTGAAATCTCTCGGCGTAAAACGGTCAGTGTTGTGCACCGAAAGCAGCATGGTAGACTTGATAAAAATCTTGGACTTGGCACCATCAGTTTGTTACTGATTGCATTAGGTTAGATTGAGTTTTATTTGTTCTTTTTTTGCGTTTGAAAGAGGTGGGTTAGCATATATTTTGATAGGTGTGTCGATTTTTAACTACTAAGTTTTGCTGCCCTTGGACCTATTTCTCACTTCGGGCGGCCAGGGGCCGGATAGGGGTCTGATATCGCGGGATTTACGAGATTGTCTGAAATAACAATCGAAGTTACACTTTGAATGACTTATTTTTAGGCCAAACAAATTATTTCTGATTTCAAGGTCCACGCTACAGCTTTTATGAATAATTAATTGAAATTCAATCTGGGTAACTTAAGCCCAGGTTCCGGGCAAGTCAAAGGTAACCAAGTGCACCAGACAACAATGAATAATATCACATTGGGCTGGGGTGTTATTTCACCAAAAAGTGCACGTGTATGAATTTTACCGCCCCAGCCCAAATATGGAGACAACCCCCTAACACAAAACCACATACTTTAAAGAAATAAAAGTCAATACAAGGTCTAAGTCTTTGATCTGTATCAAAACTCGGCCGAATGAGAGGAAATTTGGTGTTTGTAAGGTTCCTTCCTCGAGACATATTCACGCAGGACAGACTATACAATAAACACGTGCCATAGCTACTAAAACTCGTACATCGACACATTAAAGGGAAAACCTATAAACTTCTCTTTTTTAAATAAAAGGATAAATATAAAATTAAGCGCTCTTCAACAAAACAGGTGTTGGTCGTTGTAGAGATAGACAATAAGTCGCGCTCAGGAATTGAATGAAGAATGTGAACATTTATGCCAATATGGCGTCCGTAACATTTCCGAATTACGATACTATTTTCATTTCTTACAAGCAGTCAGAAAGCAGGTCACGCTTTGTGCCTGCAAAGGTAGATTTTTTGCTGTCTAATTCCAAATCAATGGCAGTGACGAAACTTGCGAAGTTTTCCGAAGAAGTAAGCTTAAGAAGAAGGTTTTGGGTGACCTGTACTTTGACCGCAAGCATACGGTTCTCTTTCTATTCGTGCAGAACTTTTTGCGAGTGTGGAGTACAGGTGAAACCGTCCGAGATGCATAGTATGACTTTTACCGAGTGTTTACCAAGAGAAGAATGGAATAATTAAATATCCTTTCGGTTCTTTTCGTCAATAAGTTTGGAGAGAAAGAAAAATTGGATTTGTGCAGAATTCAAATAATATCGTCGGCTGAATGCAAAACGTGCCATTTTTGTCGAAATTGAGTTTTGGTGAATTTTTGAAAGCGAGGTATCGCAAATAATTTGCACTATGTGTGGAGATATTAAGTGATTAAAAAAGTTTTAATTAGAAAAGGAAGAAACGTATGTAGGCACATTTCCGCTTAATGAAAGACCAACGAAGTGCACTTACGTTAGTCTACATGAACAGGTTTTGCCCCCTTCTCGTGCAAGGCCACGTAAGTGGCACTTAGTTGGTCTTGCATTATTTAAACATTTTTGCCCCCCCGTTTCAAGGTTAAGACCAAGTAAGTGATGCACTACGTTGCTTTCATTAAAAAATTTTGCACCTTGTCAGGCACGGCCAAAGGAAGTGAACATTTTTACGTTGTCTGCCATTTAACATTTTGGCACCTTTCGGGTTGCAAGACCAACGTTAAGTGCAACTTACGTTGGTATTGCATTAACATTTTTGCACGGTTTCAGTGCAAAACCAACGTTAATGGCACTTACTTGGTCTGCATTTTCCCCATTTTTCAGAAAATGGGGACATTCTTTCTCGAAATTTCCTTGTATCTCTTTAACATAGGCAATTTTCCAATCATCCAAGAAAAAGAAACCTCATTCTTTTTTTATGTAAAAAAATCACAGGACGTTATAGATATTCCGTTAACACCTGCAAAAAATAAGGGTGATATCAATGTGTAAATTCTATTTATATCAATTTAGTGTTAACACAAACTCATTCCAAACGACCCCTTCGCTGATGCGACATAGAATTCCGGGTGTGCCAATACAATGGATATAAAAAATTATCCTAGTGTAAGATGAGTTATTGTGGTGTTGAAAATCTTTTGGAATTAATTAAAATGATAATTAAATATGACACATATTGTCACGCTTTTCCAAATGATAAAAAGGCGCCAAGAGTTAAGATATGGCAGATTTCGAAAGCCATCTACATGTATAAACTTTTTGGGGCCTTAGGGTTAAGGTCTTTTGGTTCAGATTAGGCCATAAATAAAATTAATTCGTTTTCCGGATAATTTTAAAGGGGGAGTACACATGGAACTCTTTTTGCGATTCACTATTAGGTTGGTGTACACTAAAAGAGTCTCCGGCTGCATGGAGTCACATTGGTAAGATTAAGACATAAAAAGCTAGATTAATTTTCTAAGAATCATGAACAAGCTAATTATTTCGCTAAATGTTACGTTATGGCGATCATGGAGGGGAAGATATTTATGGTTGTTTTATGAAGAATATATCGTCGCCCACATTCACATCTGTCGTATTTTACAAAACACGTTTTCCGAGAAAATCGCAATTATCAAAATCTATCGGCGACGTTCATGTATATACGGTAATAAGGTTTTAAAACGAAGCATAAAGAAACATTTTAGATGTACTGTTTTTGAAGAAAAACATTTAAAAGTCCAAATATAAACCATAAAATCCAACTTAAAACTAAAATTATATATATTAATTAGGCTAAAAGTGTTATAAGTCTGTATGTGTGAATCACAAAAAATAATGTATTATCTGCCAAAATTACGACGCATATTACACCGTCGTTTTTCAATATACGTAAAATAGATCACTATGTGAAAAGCTGTATTAGAAATAACGATGGAAATACGGCAAAATAGATCTGTATGTGAAATCGTTTATTTTAGGATCGGCAAATAGAACGCTATATCAAAAACGTGTAAATGAATGCGATTTAAAATACGACAGTATGTGAAACACGGATATGATGAATTTGAGGAAAATGTCAAAATTAGTATTTATAAAAACTAATAATTAGGCATCCTCACATTTTAAAACTTTGTGGATGGCAAGAAACTATATGAAATAAGTAAGTAGGCGGAATTTTCGCTAAACACTTAAAGAAATGTGAAATACGACAGAGTGATGCGGGCGCTCGATTATGCTGCAGCCGGAACACCACCCCACTTTTTTTTGGACGGTCACATTACAAATGCTTTAGTTTATTGCAGAAAGAGATAAATAACGCCTGTAATGAAACCGTCTCTTTTGTACCCAGAAAACACCTTTTCGACGAGAAGGGTCAACTTTAACCCTTTCGGTGGTTTAAAGAAAATGAAACTTGCGGAGGTCGTGTGCAATAGTTGCCTACTACAAGGGTAAAGATCCGACAAGGAACCACAGTGTTTTTGGTTGGTTGCTAGTCTAACTATTAAAAGCACAGTTAATAGGTGTTGCTATAAATGAACAAATTTAACTTTTTTCACCCCTCTAGCATTCTTATTTAACACCTTTTTAACAAAAAAGACTAAAAAGCCGGACCCAATTGACAACAAGGGCACTAGGTAGATCCAAAAGGATTACAACTGAACTTTACAGACAAGGAAAAAAAAATCTAGTTTATAATGACTGGCATATTAAAATTTGCACTCGATATTTAGTAAATATATCCTATCTTCAACCAAAACAAAGAAGTTATCATCATAGAGTGACGGGCCCTATGGAGGGAACCCTATCCAATGCATATGGCAAGCAAGAAGTGCAAATACAAGATTAGTGGTGTGTGAAAGTTTGTCTGAGAACATTCTACATTTCACTTTTCCAAATTGCATGTAATTATTGATGAAGGACAAAACTGTTGTTAATATTTCATTTTTAAGGACAAAAAATGCATTCATTCATTTATTTTGTATGGAAAGTACTAATTTGATAACAAACTATATAAGTTCATAATTAGTCATTTAATTTGTCGTACACAAAATTTAATTTGTAATGCACTAACAAAATTAGATATCATCTTCCCCGTATGCTCTGTGGTTTACAAAGCATAAATAAACAGATATTTTTCTTATTATGACAACTGAATCGTATAATGTTTCGCATTCATGACCGTGCGGGTCGTTGATTGAACGAGCTAAGAAACATTTACAGTTGATGCAGTGCGGCTCGGGGGACAAACGATTTCAAAGCTTTTGTCAAAAAACTATCAGACATTTCATGACATGTATGGATACTTCCCTCAAAGAGAAACATGAAAATTACATTGGCGTTCAGCAAACATGCCGAGTATTTGTCAGTATCTTCAAAGCAACTGTTGTAACAGACTAGTAGTTTAATGATGACCCCTTAACTCTTCAAGGTAGGATGCGAGGGGAATAGCGACAGTCGGAAGGTTATTTTGGTCTCTTGCAGCAGATTGAAGTTAGATGAAACCTATGGTAAATTGCATAATATAACTGGACAAGTTGAGGGGCAGGTGTACTGTCCCCTGTAGTCCGGCAGCGGGAAGCTGATTTTGGCATGAGATCAAAATCTCTGTAATGTATTTTTCAGCTGATTATATCTTCGGAAAGGGTGTGTGTACAATGGAACCAAGGTGGGGGTAAAATTGCAACCCTGGCAAATTTGCAAATCACGCTGGGCCGCCATAGGGCTGTTAAAAACTCTAAATTGCATTTTACACAGAAGGACAACCCAAAGAATGGTAAGGTTTAATTAGGTTTGTGTAATGGTGGATGTTTTGGTTAGGAAACTTAAAATGCCAAATGTATATTTAGAGTCATGCTTGAATAAGTATGAAATCCAAGATGGCCAGCCCATTTTTGAAGTAGGAAATCACAAATGCAATATTTCATTGAGAGTTGCAACCAAAAATACAAGTCACAATGACGTTGACTGTTATTCACCTGGCCATAATATGTATTGGAAATATTAAATATACTAAATTTTAATTGTCACATTGGCTAATAAGATATTCAAGATGGCGCCGCTCTGGAATGTTTTTAAAGGCATGATTTCGCAACTAAAATAATTTACCTCCATCAATGATAAATGAAGGCAAGGCATTTCTTACACATTACTCGTAGGGGGTGTATTTGGTTATTATGCACTCGGACACTATAAGCCCTAGTAATAACCAATTTGTGTAGAGTATAAGTGAAGCCAGATATAGTCCGGTGGGATGCCATAGTACGGGCCATAGACGATAACGGAATAAGCGTGAAAACTAATGTGCGAAAGAGTAAAACTAAACGATTGATCTATTGCACATTGTTCCCGGACTATGAGAACGGCGGTCAATGGTTACTTCTACACCGCGTACTACTAGTTGTCAATTTTGATACGCCAAACCAGATCATGGCAAACCTAACTAACATTATGGTCCAATTAATAGTTTCTCATTCTTGTCCGTTTTATTATCCGCTGGTTACTTGTTTTGTTTTCTCATTTGCTTCTGCTTTATCCATGGATATGAACGAAAGATGGAACAAGTCATATTTGACACATCCACACCTTTGACCCACATGGTGCCTCACCTCCACATGAGCTACTTAACTCCACATGATCACTTAATCACTTCAAAATCATTAGGAGCTAAGGGAACATCATTGGGCACTGCGACTGGCAACATAGACTGGCCTCCTCGTTTCCCATCCTATGGCTGAGTTGGTACAAATTCAGATGGATCAGATTTCAGAGCATCCCTCAAGATAGCTACCTGAAGATGTTGTGCACCGGGCTAACATTTTCCTTGAAGGCTTCATAAGTGGGTGGCAGAGAACATAGTTTAGGTGCCGAGAAGCCGACCTTCGAGCTACTTTAGATTTGTCTGACGTTCTTTCTTGCCTCCGACAGCGAACTGATATGCAGATTGCCCATAGCCTGCCAGAATGATGGATGAATGCTCAGGAATCCACCTTGAGACGATCGAGTAAAACCAGGCGGTTACATGAACACTGTTTACACTCGTAATTACTTTCAAGGCACAGACCCGTGCCAATGCCCGTATAATGGTTGTTGTGTGCTACGGTGGTCACAACACTCAGACGTGGGCAGCCCGTAAGTCTGGCATGATATCAAGGGCCTTTTTTAAGGTTGCATGATATAAACTCAAGAAGTTGCCCCCCGACACCTGCACAGGTGATTGTCAGCATGGCATTGCCCTGAATATCGCCCTTGTTTATAACAGAAGTGTCAGCAACACAAACGGCGGCGGTGAGTGGCCTTACCAGTTCCGGGTCCTGCCTCTGGTCTGGTCGACGCCTCCACGGACCGTACAAGGTAGTGAGGTGGTAGCGGGAGTTCATCTTCGTCACTTGAGACGATGGCTACTGGTGTGGCACCCTCCGCGCAGAGGCGCCAGGCCTTATTATAGAGGAGGGCTAGGACCTGATAAAGTCACTCGGATTCATCAACCTCGACAAGTCAATCCTCTCACTCTACCAGAAGCCCCCAGTTTCTGGCGCCGAAGACTGGATTTTTTTGTTGGCAAAGGTGAGGCCCTCTGCAGAGAAAGTTGCCTCGGTCGTGGCCTGTGCCCGAGCAATCTTGGAGAGAAGGCGGTCCCAGCCAGGCTATGGCTTCGGTTTCTGGGACTTCTGGCCAGCCTCATTGGGATGGTTCCCTACTGCAGATTACGCATGAGGGGTATCCAGATCCCCATGTCAGTTTCTTCCGAACCCTGGTACCACCCACTGTCCCTCCGGATTCCAGTGCCCCTGCAGCTGGTTCCCGACCTTACGTTGGTGGAAAAATCCACGCAAGTTGGAAATGGTGGGGGTGGGGGTGAGCCCGGCAGCCCCCTTCAGGAAACTCACACCCTCTGACGCTGACGACAGATGCGTCGGTTAGGCCACTTAGGGTCCCACAAATTCCGGGACGTTGGTCTTCGCCCATGCAAGCTAGCTATCATATCAATGTGCTCGAGCTGCGGGCAATCTTCGGCACTGAAGCACGGGATCGCCCTGACAAGGGAAAGTGTTCCTGGTCCGATGCGACAACATTACGGTAGTGGCCTACCTCAACAGGAGGGAGCAAGGAACCACAGTCTCTGCAAGGAGGGAGTCAGGCTCCAAGAGTGGTGCAGGCAACGGGACATTGCCTTACATACTAGCTCACATGTCCAGGGGTGGAGAGACGCTAGCAGACGTCCTCTACCGGAAGGGCACGGCAAGCCAGGCGCCACATCGAAGGTAAGGGGTGTCCAGTTGGAAATGGCACCTCTTGCCGGTCAATTTTTAAGAGGCTACAGCGTCCACGTGGACATATTCGCATCCACGGGGAATACCAGCTTCAGGAGTTAGTACTAATCATGGAGTAAGATCCCAGAGTCGTGGGTCAGGATTCGATGGTTGGATCAGTGCCTATGTATCTCCTCCCCCTCCCATTGCGATGATACGCGAGTCTCGAGAAGGTAGCTCAGTCCGAACCATTGCCCCCGGTCTTTGGTGGCCCCATGTGGCCGGCTTAGCTGTAGTTCCCACGGCTTCTAGAACTGAAGAGGGGGATAGTGGATGCTCAGTAGAAGTAGCGATCCTCCAGCCGACGCGTCAGTCCCGAGCGTACCATCCGCGCTCTCAAACTTGACGGTCTGGCGATTCCGCAAACAATACACTCAGGCGGGGGACTTTTGAACAGGCTGCCGCGCCTCGCGCTCAGGCAAGGAGGAAGTCAAAATAGAGAATCTTATGATTCTGGACTTGCCACGGTCTATGATGGTGCGCCAATCGAGCAGGATTGATTGCTGTATGCGTTGTAGGGCAGATAAGGGATTTCATAACGGAAATTTTTCCGTGAGGGTTTTGGGCGTCTCGTCACCCACCTAAACCAGTCAAGTGCTACCGTACAGCGATTGGGGCGCTCAATCGGGTTCAGAGAAAGCACAGTAGTCTCTAATAGCCCAATCATCATGAATCTGCTGAAGGGTGTTTCCGGGGTGGGATCTGCCGCTAGTGCTCAGTTCTTAGAGGGAATTTCGAACCACGGGAGAAGGGCCAGTCTCTGGATTAGCGAAGGACGGACCTTTCTGGTTGGCAGTCGCTCCGGGCGATGGGGTTCCGAAATACCATACTTGTCCATGACGAGGCTCAAACCTGCGGTGGTAGAAGGAACGGCGTGTCCATCACCCCACGCTACGAATCAGGAACGCTGTACTGTACACCGTGCCCAGTGTTTCTCACGGACCTGGCCTTGGCTGGGGACGGTCGAATAAAAAATAAACTTGGTGCCTGGTTAGGACATTAAAGTGGTACCTCAAGCATCTTTAAGGGCTCCGGAAGACCCATAACAGCTTTTCATCAAAACGCCCCAACCCATATGGGGTTCAGTAGCGAAGGACACAGGCGCTGGGTTGCCTCAACCATATGTAGAGCACACCGAAAACATCACAATCAGTGGCGGCTCTCGGGTTAGGTATCAGCTACAAAAATGCATTTTGAGTTGCCCCGTCTGTTACTAACTGCAATATTTAAGTTGTTGTATGGCAAACGGCACCCAGCATATGGGATGTTTTCTATTGCCCTAAGGGTGACAATTTACATCCATCTAATTATATAGTTATACCTTTAGAGATATATATTATTCAGATGAGAAAGAAAAAATGATTTAAAACGTGTATTTGGGGTTGTCTCTATGTGAAAAAGTGCATTTTCGGGTGTTTCTGCGTTTAAAATGGCGGCCATCTTGGATTTCTAAATAATCAAGCGTTGGCCTCCAGATACATTATTAATGTACCATTTCTACCTCAAACATGAATGATTATTAAAAAAAAAACAATTACCAAGCATTTTGGGGTGTCCTTGTCCATGGTAACTGCAATTTTGGGGTTTGTACGTGAAATGGCGGCCATCGTGGATTCTAAATTGACCAAGGGGGGGGGGTGGTTCCATTTTTACACCACCTGGATTCCAATATATACCTTTCAAAGAGATATAATAAGCTGAGAAAAAAACTTCTCAGAGATTTTCATCTACTCCTCCTCCGCTGCTGGACTACTGTTGGAGGCAATTCTGTGCATATATAAAGTGTAAGAAATTGTCTATATACTGAATTGGTGTAATTCTTTTTAACAACATCATCTAATAATATAGTAACACCTTGAAGGGACTGATAATTTCGTCAAACATGGGTATTGTCAGTGAAGTTAAGAGTAGTATACATCGCGTGGTTGGAAGTTCACCGTATTGTAACCAAATTTAACGATACCACAAATAGCAACATTCCGGTCAGTATGAATGTACAAAATAAGGTAATAAAAAAAAATATTGAATTACAAGTTCGCCAAAAATAATGACATTATTAAATGAAGCAACGAGCGGTAATATCTAGGAGCCATCTGACGGATGTTGATTTGAATTGCCTTAAAACTCCACTACGAATGCCACCTTAACCCTTATAATACCAAAACCCACTAGAACTCAATGAGCCGAGGTTGGAAAAGAACTATACGTCCAAAAAGATTGCGATGACGTCATAGTGCCAACACTCATATGGGCACGAAATGCTCGCACCGGGCCAGCGACTCCCTAGTGGTTGCCATCCACACTGATCATGGGGAATGGTTGCCGCGGAGGGCCCCGGTTTCGAATCCAGCCACGCACCCGTCCAATGCTCTTTAGATTCGAACCACTGGAGAGGCCAGTCTCTGGATCTAGGAAGACGGCCCTTTCTCGTGGTGGCAATCGCTTCCGGGCGATGGGGTTCCGAAATTACATACCTTGGCCATTGACGAGGCTCACCTGCGGGGGTCGAAGGACGGCGTGTCAATCCCCCACGCTAAGAAATCAGGACGCTGTCTTCACACCGTGCCAGTGTTTCTCCGGGACCTGGCCTTGGCTGCGGGAGGTCGAATAAAACCCTGGTGCCCGGTTAGGGCACTGAAAATGGTTACATCAAGCAATTTGAAGGGCTCCGGAAGACATAACAGCTTTTCATCTCAACTGACCCCCATACCCATATGGTCAGTAGCGAAGGACACAGCCGCTGGGTTGCCTCAACCATCTGTAGCGCACACCGAAAACATCACAATCAGTTGGTCGGCTCTTCTCGGGTTAGGTAAACAGATACAAAAATGCATTTGAGTTGCCCGTCTGTGTTACTAACTGCAATATTTTTTAGGTTTTTTATGGCACACGGCAGCCATCTTGGATTTTTCTAATTGCCTAAGGGTGACAAATTTTACATCCATCTAATTATTATAGTATACCTATAGGAGATTATATATATTCAGAGGAGAAAAATGATTTAATTTTAATAAAAACGTTGTATTTGGGGTGATCTTCTCTGTGAAAAAAAGGATTTTCGGGTTTTCTGCTTTTTAAAAATGGCGGCCATCTTGGATTTCTCAATTAATCAAGCGTGCCTTCCAAGATACATTATAATTTAAATTTCCTACCTCAAACATGAATGAATTAAAAAAAAAACAATACCAAGCCATTTTGGGGTGTCCTTATTGTCCATGGAAACTGCAATTTTGGGGTTGTTACAGTGAAATAAAGGCCGCCATCTTGGATTTTCTAAAGTGCCCAAGGGTGGCAATTTTACAACCCACCCGGATTCCATTATATACCCTTCAAAGAGATATAATCAGCTGAGAAAAAAATTTTATCAGAGATTTTCATATACTCCTCCTCCGCTGCTGGACTCTGTTGGCATTCTGCTGCATATAAGTTAAGGAATTGTTATATACTGAATTGGTGTGGTTAATTTCTTTATACAAACATCATCATAATAATAATAGGTAACATTCTTGAAGGGACTGATAATTTCGTCAACATGGATATTGTCAGTGAAGTTAAGAGTAGTATACATCGCGTGGTTGGAAGTTCACCGTTATTGTTACAAATTTCACGATACCACAATAGCAAAATTCCACGTTTTGGATACAGCAATTTTTTTTATCATAAATTAAAAAAATATTAATTACAAGTTTCGACCAAAAATATGACCTAATTAAAATGAAGCAAGCGGTAATATCTAGAGCATCTGCCGGATGTTGATTTGAATTGGCCTTAAAATCTCCACCACGATGCCCACCTTAACCCATCACTACCAAAACCCACTAAGAACTCAATGAGGCGAGGTTTTAGGAAATGCCCTATAAGTCCAAAAAGAATGCGATGACCTATCGTGGCCAACACTCATATGGGTACGAAATCGCTGCCCGTGCCAGCGACTCCCTCGTGCTTTGCCATCATCGACGCTCATGGAATGGTGCGCCGGAGTCCCCGGGTTCGAATCCCCCCACGGATGTCAAAGTTTCTTTAGCTTCTTATCCCTTACCCTTCCTTCTCTCTGTGGAGACACCCCTCTGGTCTTGCAATCCTCTCTCAATGGGTATATGGTGCACCGGATGGGCCCCGGGTTTGACTGAATCCACCACGGACCGTCCAATTTGGTGTCTTTAGCTTCGATCCCTTTTATCATGCTTCCCTCCTCTGTGGAGATAGGAGCCAACAAGGCTTGTTAGGGCCTAATAGTGAGGATATTCGATTTCATTTAAATGGGAAGTTAAAAAGGTAACGATCGATAACAGGTGAAAAAGGGTAGAAATTGGGTTAATGACTAATTTCGGACATAATCACTTCGTATAAGGATTAATACACAACAGTATTATAACTATTACCATTACCAACGATTTTGATGTGTAAGGTACGTCAACCGTGTGACTTTACAACAAAATACTAGCACTGAATGAAATTGTTTTAATGACTAATCCATTTAATTAATTTTTAAAAATTTAGTATTATAGAATCAACCAATAAGACTCAATGAGCAGAGGGGCCTGAACAGCAAAACTCATATGTCCTGATTATCAAATACAACGACATGTACGGATAATGGAGGTTGATAAGCAAATAAATTTGATAAACCACGAAAGTATATACACTGTTGACCATAAAGTTGGAATAAAATATTTTACCACTTTTTATTGAATAATTCTTACAGTGCGAGTTACTTATGGTATCTAGGGTGTATATCGCCACACTATTTGATTGATCAGTATCCTCCGAACATATCACCATTACCACAATTAACCCCTTACGAACCGGGGTGTTTGAATCAGCAAATTTAAGGATTTTGTTACAATTTGTTTTCACATTTCTCAGTTTTACAGATTTTGGGTGATTTCATGCATCGAAATGTTCAATAGTACTGTTTAAATAGCGAGTATGAACCAGTGGATCGAAGACGTCGCGGCATACTGTCCACAAGGTTATTTATGATGTTAATGGCCAGAGCATCCCACTCAGGAGAACCTGAGCTAACACCTATAGAGTTTGAGAAAGATTGTCCCTGTCATTGATGGCTCGGCCTAAGGCATCTCAGGCATGCTCGATAGGGTTAAATATCAGGGGGAAGTAGGCCATGGTATCTGGTCCACCCCTCTGCCTCGAAATTGTCTCACTACAGCGACAACAGTGGTGTTGTCGTCGTGCAGCCGAAAATTATTTGCATAAACCCTGCTTGCATGTGGCAGGCAGTGGTTTTTCAGAATGTCCAGGTACCGACGGCGTTCATGTTTCCATCTGGCACCACCAGTGACGTTTTCTCCATAATGATACCGGCCCAGGACCATACTGCATGCCCCACCACCACCTTCAGTTGATTCCTGAATACAGCCATTTTGGGGGTTCTAACCACGTAATCGACGAACCCATTGTCTTCAATCTTGATGGTCAAGGATGTGGCGGCTCTCTTCCATAGAGACAACATGTCGCCAGTGCCCGAGCTGGCTGTAATCTTCTGGTCCCTGCCCAGCCGAAGTAGTAAGGCAAACTTGTGGTGTGAACAGTTAGGGGGGGGACCATTTGGTCATTCGTCTTGCTCGGTAACCATGTTGACGCAATCTCCGGTTTACAGTTTGACGTTGATTCTAAATGGCCTCAAATGACCTACTTTTCGATGATGTCTGAGGATTTTACAGACCGTACTCTGCGATATTCCGAGAAAATCAGCGACCTCGACTTGTTTGTATCCTTCCTGTCCGAGTCTAAACACTCTTCGACGTATTGACAATGCCATTCGACGAGACATAGCATAGGGAACATCTGTGTCAGTTTTTGTAGCTCCCAACAAATAAAAATACGTTTTAAGATGTTTAGACGTAGATGCCATGTGCATCAGTCATACTTATAAGACATATTCGGATTGTGTGGCATATGTATTTATTTATTTAATATAAGCTCTCTTTACCCGGATAGCTATATTCACTATTTCCAAGGAGATCATATAACAAAAATTTAACGTTGAAGATACGAAAGAGGTCAAATGAACTTATATAAATCAAGATTAGAATTTTTAAAGGTGTTTTGGTCTTGTTTCCTTTTGTGCTTAATATTAAGTTTAAGCGTGTTAATGCTTGGAACGCGCTAACTTTCCAAACGTTAGCTAAAATCCAATAAAAATGGCAACAAAGTAACTCATTACACCACGGACACCCAGGTAATTAAACTTCTATAGCATACATACAGGCTTATATCTTATGGTGAACACTTACTTTGCATAACATATATACCCTACGGCAAGCTTTATACTTTGCATAACATTATTACCACACGTAATTGAAATCCTTTGGGCGATGTGACCTGCGTGCCCCTATCATATTATGTGCTTATTGCGCCAAAGTAAATTTGTAAATCTATAGCGGAAAGAAGCCTCTGGATATGTTCACTTCAATTGCATTTTATGACAATCATCAATAGAATATGAAATGAAATGAAATTTTGGACAGCATTCAAAGGAACAAAGTGTTTCACACACTGTTATTGTAAATGAACGCGGTAATATATTTCAATAATGGCAGATTTCCGTGGACTATTTATTAAATAGTATTAAGTTAAGTAATAATCATGGAGTATGTTTACTAATGATTTTTAAGCATCGCCTCCCGTAGGAGGTGGTTACTACACGTTCCTTTATTTTCATAATCAAACCAAAACCCCCCTTGTCTTGTGCCAAATGATTCATTGTAATTGGATATTGACATTTTATGCACCTTCGTGGGTGGTGTTACAAAAAGGTATAACATATAACATGGCCTAACAAATAGGACTTATATTTTGAAGGTGTCTTTTGACGTAGATACAAGTACCTTTGTTAGTAATACGACTGAAAAGGGCGAGTTTTGAGCACTGACTTAATCAGCAGTATTTGGATCTGGGTTTTTTCGGACAACACAATTTCCGGTTCTGAGATATAGAAAATGTTGGATCAACTCAGTTTAATTAAATAAATAAAATTGTGAAAATGAAATTCAAAGATGAAAACATGCACATGCACTAAAATTTACAGTTGGCACAAAAACTTTTCTCTACATGGTTCGATAATTTTTAAAGTTTTCGAAATATACATTTTGTTGCCTATAGGTCTGGCGCTTTCATTCAACATCTCGCTTGTAAAACCCGTGCAAAAATGGCTGAGATATAATGCCCGAAAGACGCAAAACTCCTTTAAAAAGGTTATGCTAACATTTCCATATACTGTTGCTAGATTTCAGCAAAACGATTTCTTTTCAAAGTAAGTTTACAAGATAAAGAAACATGAGGCATCCGTGTAGATAAAACATTGGTTCAATATCTTCATCATATATATACTTCCTGTCACTTGAGAGAGTATTGCCGTCTTATATCGTATGATCACTGACAGCAAAAGGTTATGTTGCAAAGTACTGCAAATAAACGACAGGTGTATAAATCTATATCAATTTTGTGAAACAATCATACAAAGGAGATTATTTCATACTGATATATTTGCCTTATAAAACGCCCCTCTCTCTCTCTCTCTTTCTTTCTTCCAACAGATGATATCCATGAAAGACACATCATTGTTTCTCTGTAAAAAGTTTAGCAGAAACGTGTTTCTGAAACGGTTACCTAAAGAACTAAGTATTGGTTTTATCATTACCCTTTATATATGTGACATAACCAGAAAAAGACTTTTAAATTGATCACATCTTGCATGAAATGTTCACTTTAACTTGATTGGACTTTTTGTTTGACTCATTGCAAGGGCTATCTTTAATCGATGACGAAGATGATCCTAACCATTTGCATTGGAGAGCCGAGATGAAAGCAAAACTCTAAAGCAATAAGGAAAGAGATACCAAACACGAGACTGTCACACCGTGCAGAGTAGAACATCAAAATGAAGTCAATACTCTGCAAAAGTTCAACATACATAACGGAGATCAAATCGTAACTTACCTGAATGGGTTTCAATTCTTCAATTGATTGTGGATCTCCTTGGTATCCGTTTCTTTCCCTCAAAATCTTAATAGAACAACCAAGTACTTACTCTAATATATTCTTAAATTATATTTTAGTTAATGTATGGTATACACTTAATCAAATAAAAGATTAAATTATTTTATGGAGGCATTCAGGTTGGTTGTAATGATGAGTTGACCATTGTCAGCAGTAGATGCACATATATACATTTCCTGTGTTTCAATTCTTCTTTTTGTACAATATATAATTCGATAAATTGAATAGGGTAGACATTGAAGTGCACATTACTTCTGAAAATAGGTTATTCTGTATACCGCCACAAAATCTTCTCAATTCTCTATGTTAATCTAATTTATTCAAACGCTTGACTATAGAAAAAATATCGCTTCTTTTTTAAGATATAAGATTGAATATAGTCTCCTACACTAGTCTAGACACTTGATTGTTTTGACGCACCATATTATGCGCAGTCATGATGTCCTTCATTACTGATGGGAATGATACGCGGGTTTTTTTTATTGACATTACGAGTTGACTTTGATAAAGTCGTGAGAGCAATAATTGTTCTCTTCTATATACAATCAGATAGGACGGCGAGTAGCTGTGTAGTTCAGCAATTGATCCAGTAGTAGCCCATGTCGGTATCGGGGGGGCCGGGGGGCAAAACTATTATTACTCTGTTTTTTTTATTCGTGTCACTGTATTAAAGTTATTAAATGGTTCGCACAGGATTTCTGGTTAAGAGGGTAATCGCAGCCAAACTCGTCGTACCACGAAAAAATCCGATTCATCTTAAACTTTTGAATTGAGATTTTGAGCTATCTTTAGTTCTGGTTGTCTAATTTTAATTAATACACAAAAATATATTTCGAAACCTTTAAGTCAGCATAGACACTACTTGGCGACTGGGTGAGCAATAATTAATCTTTGGAGTGTACCGTAATTTGTATTTGTTTTTGACCCCTAAACCATGGATTAAGTTGACGTTTATAGATCTCGCATCAAGTCCTACAAGATGGGCTAAAAATCTATTTGACCTCTTCTGACCATGCTCACAAGTCAATTCATATGAATATAAGAAAATGTTAACTCATGAGCTCTAAAAAAAGTTAACTTAAAGGCTTTCCTTGAAAACAAAACCTTTTAAGTTAGCAACCAACTGGCGCGGGGAAATCCTCAAAGTCGGTATTCTCCGTCCTGGTTGTGGTACTAGGGACGGGTGTCGAAAGGTCGTCGTACGCTAGTCTTAGGTACTCCTTGTTGCAACACCGGGGTCCTTGAGAATGTAATTGTTTTTAATTGGGCTTGAAGTTCCTCGTATGGTGGTACAGCAAAATCGAGAATATCCATGGTGTTCCGGTCCATAGGGGGGACTTTGGTTTGATTTGTTTTAGTTGCCTGCCTTCTACTCGATTGATTTTGTACCAGCAACTCCTAGTATACCGATCATGTAAAGGCCGGGGGCGGCTCGTAGACAACAACGTTATGTACATCCGATGCATAGACCTCCCTGTTTCGTGCGAAAAAGAAATTGTGGGGCCGGGCGCGGTTGGGGCGTCAACATGCAGTTGGCATAACTCCAGCGGATGACGAATCCGTAAAATTAACCATTTGTATTAAAAAAAATGTAAAAGTAATCATAACTGATAAACACTAACATTTACATTCTAGTATAACGCGCGACAATTCCACCGAAGTGCTCAGGGCGAGCCGCTGTGGAGCGCCGTAGGCTTCTACAACAAAACGAATAATCCAGAATCGACCCAGGAAGGTTTTTTGGAATAGTCCGATTTTTTAGATCAGGAAGAACCCGAAGATCTCGGGACAGAAAAACTTTCGAGACGGACGGTGGTATGGGATCGGTACACACACAAAACGGGGCCAACTTCCAGGTACGAAAACAACATGATCCCAGGGGATTGAACCCGGTCCGCATTGGTGGAAGGCGAGTGGATAGCCATATACGCATCCCCCCTCCCTCCCGGAAGTATGGGAGGGATTTGGAATGTCTCAGATATTCATATGTTGACATAAAGAAAGAAAGTATAAACCTAGAAAGATCCAAATCCCATAAAGATACCGTGATAAAAGAAACAAACCACAGTCGGGGACTCGACTCTGCTTTGTTCCTAAATGTTGTTTCTTGTTCAGTCCCTCGACAGTTTGAGTTTATTGACTGGCAGAAAACCTATCTATCGCGGTTAAGGAATGATACCTCAATCGGGGGGGGGGAGGGGTGGGGGGGGAGAGGGGGGGGGGGGGGAGGGGAATGGGGGGGGTAGGGGCGGGAGTGGGAATAATGATACACCACCTAATGTTCTAACTCCCAACAAAAGCAAGCCCACCCCACACACGAGATAGAACATAGTTCTACGGCGGGGGTGTTGACATGAAAAAACCTCAGCCTCTAAGGCTAAGGGAGGGAGGAATTGGGAAATGTCCCGGAGAAAACAGAAGTGGGGGCTGTGAGTCCCGGTTAGGCATAGGACGTTAGATGAACTGAGACCGTTTGAGGGGTGATTAGAGCCACCGGAGGGCATGAAGGCGACGAGAACGTGAATTGAAACTCTTTGGCCCTCCGCTTACACGTTTCATGCTCTTTATCCGTCTCGATGAGACCTGTTGGTAAATGATGATGGATATCTCTTGCAACAAATCCTTTCTTCTATTTCGTTTACTGGTTGCAAAAGTCGCCGTGTCCTCCTCGCATGCGGGGTCAGACGTGAACAAATAGACCCTCTTCTGAAATCTAAATGTAAATTTAAATAAAAAGTTCAAAAACGTGCTCTTCGGCGTCATATAGAGTCAATGTGACCATTTCCATCCTGCAATGCTTAGCGTTGCCTACTCAAATCAAATAATGAGATACTCACTGGACCCTTTCGCAACATAATGGATCCCACGTGTAAGGATCTGATTCAGAGGTTGCACGTTTTGTATACGTTTAATTTTAATGTTTGAAAAAGAGGTTTTTTTGTAATAAATCACGTTCCTTGGCTTTAACTTGTTGAGCCTTTAAAATTTGGAATCAATTCTAACCAACAAAAGTTTAATTTCATCCAAATTGTGTTTTCTTTAATCATTGTCAATCAAAGATTTTTAATATCATTTAAATTCAAACATCAAATTACACTGGCCATTAAAATGATTGATTTTATTTTTAATTTGATTACGCTATAAATATGATTGAATATCAAAAAGAGGTTAACGGTTCTTTCCCCCAAGTGCATTTCTTTCCATACAATTTTGCACTGGTTGTCCCATGAGGTTGATAATGAACAAGAAGGTCTAAATTGCAAGATTGGGGATGTGTACTGTTCATTTTTTTATCACTATAATAACTCATGTAACAACCCATGCAAAATTGTATTCAAGAAAGAAGATTTCATTGTGGGAAGAACCTAATCGAGAGACAGCTCAAGAAAGAGACAGAGAGCGAGGGATGAACACCTGCATTAAAACAAATTTTATAAAATCCATGATGAATTTGATATTGTTGTGGTCAGGTGATTCTTGTCTTTGACTTTGTTTGATGTACTTAGTGATGGAATACAATAATCCTTTCTGTCGTTGAATCTACTAGCCTCCGCAACCGCAAGGGAAAAATTATAGTAACTCCATAATAGACCGGCAATTTACATTTTGAATGACGAAATTGGAAATGCCAGTACTTTGAATATATTTTGACTTTTTAAAATTCATCACAGAATAATTTACACAAAATGTGAGTGGGGGAAATTTTGCAAACAAGGGTCTTTTTAAAAAACAGGGATTAAATTTAAGAATTCAAATACAAGTTTTGTGTGTGGTAATAACTCAGAGAGGGCTTTTTTAAAAAGGCAGCCATCGGTTGACCTAAAGTCATGTCGGTTGAGCGGTTTCATTCCATTAAAGAACAGGAGAAACCAATTCCGACCTGTTGAAGCCAGCAAAAAACGAGAGCTCAGCCTATATTTTACTTGTTAGATATAGGGGGCAATTTCTCCCGTAAAAACAAAGCAGGGGTCTGTTTCCGTTATTTTTTTAAAAGTTGCAGAAAAATGGGCATTAAGGGCCGTTAGTGATAATATCATTATTTTGTTATTTATTTTTCCTCCTATAAAATAAACCCAAGCTTTATGAGCGTAACTAGGAAACTCGAAAATTCAAGCTCAATGTGAAAATGCTTAAAAGGTGTTTTTATTTTTATTTGTTACCTTGTCTGTAATAAAATTGAAAAATAAAGGTGTAAGTTTGGAACGTTGCTGAAAAAGGTGCACATATTTAGCAAAGTCCGAGACAACTGGCAATAAACCAGGTTTATCGTTTCCATACGGACACCCGAGTAATTGAAAAATTGAACCGTCTTTTACTGTTTATAATAATTTCAGCAGGCATATACCCTACGGCAAGCTTTATACTTTTGCATAACCTGATTACCACAATAATTGAAGTCCTTGGGCACTGTTCCCCTGCGTATCCCTGTCATTATTTCTGATTATTGCGCCAAAGTAAATTTTGTAAATCTATAGCGGGCACAACAAACCCCTGCTCATGCCACTTCCTAATTGCATTTTATGACACATTTTGGAACTTAATTTTTTTTTAGGCCCGTCAAAATAGTAATGAATGCGCCTTACCCCTCGTCGACCGAAGGGGGGGGGGTGGTACCACCCCCCCCCCCCCTTCAGGTTTTTTTTTCCCCGGCTTGCTAAAACGCCCCTTTTTTTGGTGCCAATTATTTAATGTATTGTCATTGACATTTCCGCTCCTTTTAATTACCAAAAACAACATCCACCGGGGTATAGGTAAAGATACAGGGTGATCCCAAAGTGATATCGATAGGGTGGGGTGTAACCACCCCCCCCTCCGGAAAGAAGTACCCATCAACATGCTAACCAACACAGGAACAGTCACAGACACTTGATTTTGGTACCAATAGATACTATGGGCCTCCTCTTTCCATTGATACCAAAATGAGTAACAACATGCCTGCATTAGACGTCACAGTGAACGTCATAAAGTTCGCATGTTCAGCAAAAACTAGCCATTGCCAGAGACACACACATTGAAAAATTCAATTTATAACAAAAAAACAAAAAGGTTAAGGAAAAATCAGATTTTCATGCGGTTTTTGACTCTACTTGAATGGAAATGGCTAGTTTTATATAATGACATCATTTTAGAGCTCTAATAAGGTGTTTGAGTCGCTAAAATTGTGCGAAATAAATCAATTTTCCACGCCTATATTAAATTCAGTAATTTTCGTACTTTCCTCAACATATTGCGTCTGGTGACGTCATAATTGGGGATGTTAGTACTTAGTTTGTACCAATGGAAAGAGAAACGCTAAAGCTATCCTTTGGTACTCAATTTATTTGACACAGGAAAATTCGGGTGTTCAGTAACGAAAATCACAAGGGGGGGGGGGTGGTTAACCACCCCCCCCCCCTTCGGGAGTTTTGTTACAAAATATGCTCAGGTCGACGAGGGTTCACCCAACCCTATATTGCAACAGAATCATTCGCAACGGCAATTGGGGTGTATTGAGAAAGAAATACCGTTTATATTAAAACACACATACGAATCCAAAGTCTACTAAAACAAAAAAGGAGTGGAAACATATATTTTTCAGGGGGTAAGGTTTATCAGGGGTCAAAATATATGAAAAGTAATCAAAACGCGTCGAAAATAGGCCAACGTGTTTTCGTTACTTTCCAGGATTCAAAAAAGGTATTTTGGCCATAATCTGCCAGGTGTAGTTCAATAGTTATAGTCCAAATAGGTTCAATGTCACCATGGGACCGACTTATAAATTTTTCAGATATAATCCGTTCGTTATAAAAGCGGGGTGAGCGCAGAGTGGGGGAAAGAAGGGTACTATGTGTTTGGGAAAGCAAGGAGATCGAGGGTGGGATGAAATGTTTGGGTGTCAAATTGTTCGTCTCATGGTACAGAACCCGAAAATATACTGGTTGCAGCATCTATCAATATTTCGTGTCCCTAATTGGAACGCAAAAATGTGACTGGGAGCTACAGATCTATGGGAGGGTCCTAGTCATAGCTCTGTACTCCTTATATAGAAAGTTCAAACCAAGAATCTATTTACCTTTCCTTATCTAGTGGGTACAATTGACCATTTTACAACCAGATCCGATCAAAATCGACCATTCTATGAATTTTTATACCCCAGGATTACTGAACTGTTATGGAGTCTATTGTACTAAAAAACTATAAATATAACGCGAGATAGGGCAAACGTATAAACCTTTTTTAAACTTTAAACCTTAAGAGTAGCCCAATAACTTGGTACATAATTTAAATCAATTCGAACAATTCTAATTTTTTACCCCTGTAAATGTTGCCCCCTTATTTTCTACATGTTCCCACTGGTTGATTTTGGTAGATTTTTACTATATTATTTTTTTGGACTAATTTCAGAGTATATTAACACCAAAATTGTTTCGGTTGCAATTTGTGTGGGGTCCAAATCAAACAATTATTGGACTATATAGAAAGGAAATATAAGAGGAGATTTAGGATTGTAAAAAGAACCTGGTAACATCCTTAAATAAATATGGCAATTTCCGTCGACAACCTTTTCTTTTTCTAAACCGGAGTTAAAAGTTTTGAACACGCCGTACGTTTCATTATAAAAAGCACTTTTGCAGCGAAAAAACTTTCGTAATTCCTTTCTTGTTTTATATGAGATTCGTCTCATAAAGCAATTTGGCAGAGGGTGTAGTGGCGGTGGCGGCTAGCGACCACAAATCTGTAAAAGAAAAATAAAATAATAAAGTTTCATTTGAAATGTACCTCTAAAATAGCTGAGAAATAAATGCAATTTGTTGGGGTGTCGTTCATTCCTCACAAAATGTTCAACTCAGGACAACTATATCCTCACGTACGGTGTGTTGAATATTTCCCTTTGATATGCAACGGTAATGGTATTTGCGCTTTTTCTTTTTGCATAACCCCATTGTAATGAATAATAATTTATGTATAGATATGCAAAATTATTTTACGATCGGCAGCCCGTCGTACAACTCAGCTGTCACGATTCTTTCTTCGATGTGGCAGGATGTTGTGCCAAATAACCCCGGCTGCGCGAAAACCCCTGTTGCCGAAGTTAACCTACATTTCCGGAACTGCCGAAGTACCCAGGCATTCGGCAGAGGAGAAGGGAAGTTAAAATAACGTGCTGTTTAAGTGTAAGAGCACGTGTTTACGCATTTTCGTGCTTTTATGGACAAATTCTACAATGAAACTCATTAAAAATCAGGCTTTTTGGCATTTAGGAACAGCATGTAGACGTAATAAAATACACGATCTTGTAACGCCAAAAGCACCCACATAGACCCCATGAAAAGGACCCCTTGCTACAAAACACGTCGTTTAGCAAGGTACGCCGATTCGGAAACAATATGTCTACGGCATGATATACTATGGCTCCCCATGGTAAAGGTTGGCAACACGGTTAGCTTTAGGGTTGGGGTTATAGCGCCTATAGGACCTAGGGTTAAAGTATTTTTTTAAGGGTTAGGAATGATTAGGTTAGGGGAGTTGTGGTTGGTTTTTTAATTAGGTTCCGATTAGACGCTATTAGATTTCTACTTCACACATAATCAGGGGTTATGGATTTTATTATTCTTTTTCTGATGGGGGGTCATGTTAAATTTATTATTCAGTAAACCAAACACCTATCTGCATCAGCAGTAAATCATATGATGTACCTAATTGTGTGTGTGGGATGGCCGCCGGGATGGCCGATGGGTGTATGGGCTCTATGCAATAGGGCCTAAACTTTACATTGGGGGTTATGCAATTTTCCAAACACATCTTTCAATTCCTGCGCCCCCTCCCTTGTAAATAATGAACGGGCCCTAGTTTAACGCTAATCTTAGCCTGTCGTACGAGCTGAGTCCACTGAACACCTATTTCGTGTCATTATGTGTCCGTACAGCCAATTGACATAAGAACTTAGTTACATCCAACAACCGCACGCTGTAATAAGGATCCCTCTGTGCCTACTGGGATAACCCATTGTTTCGGCACGTAGCCCGCATTTTCGGCATGAATAATTGCATGAATAAATACCCCTGCCGTACGGCAAGGTCATCTGCCGAAAGACCGGGCGTTTCGGCATAGCCCGGTATTTCGGCGCAGCAAGGACCACCGTCTTGTGCCAGGCAAATGCCTACATAATCCGTTTTGCTGGCGCCGGAAACTCAAAAATTCTTCCTCAAGAACTGTATGGGACAACCTGGTCATTTAGCATTGTAAGATAGGTTTCTCCATTGACGCTCCGGCATAAAAGAAGGGGCCAATAAAACCACCGTTTCCGACAAACCCAATCCACACTGTAAGACTTTGTCTCGAATCTCCCTCTCAAAGGCCTTTGACAGTGTGGAGAATACTGCCTGATACTGTGGGTGCTGATTGAGCCATTCAGCACATCGCCGATGCACAGGGTTTTTTTTTTAAGAAAACGAGATGGTCTTCCAAGGAGCCACTCGGGAAATTCTGTGCGTCTTGCATGGTCTCTTTCAACATTCAAGAGGCTCATGCCTCCGTATCACTTGATACAGATGCCATTGTAAATCAAGGCGCGTGATCCGATTGAATGTACTCTGACCATTAAGTCCACAGCTAATTCTGCGGCCATTCAGCTGACGCTGCTGTTGAAGAGCATTTTGGTCAGCTTGGATATTTTCCGCTGACCTCCCAGTCCTAGGACGTCCAGAAAGGTCTCTGTTTAGGTTGCGAATTGCACCTGTGGCTTCGTATTGCTAAACGTTTGCATACACAATGGGCCGACTTGGGCATCTTGCACTGGGAAATTGCTGGCGAAAGTTTCTCAACACAGTTGCACAACTCGCTTACTCACTGACCTCTACACATGGATAGCGGGCTGCCGCACAGTTGAATGGTCTTCAATTTTACCTATGTAAAGAAAAAAATATGAACTTTCTAATTTTTTATGGAATAAAGTGGGGGACGAGGTTGCCGATTACCTTTAATACGTAAATAATTCACAATCAAACACTTAAAGCAATATTAGCACATTTTTTGAAGAGCGCCCCCAATTTTCAAAATTTGATTTTTTTTTGCCTAGCTATGTTGGTAATTGTCTAGAAAACTACACCTGCGAACGAGAATGCTCAAAAATGCGTATTTATCATAAAATAAGCGATTTTGTAATTAGAATTGGGATCCCAGATTGAACTTAACGGCAGAGCTGGAAATGCTACGCTTATGTCCGTCCATGATGAAATAGTACCACCTCGAGAAGATAACCTCTAACTTGACTTGCCTGAACCAATAAAACAACTAATGGATGAGCGTAGACACGTACATGGCGCTATTGCCCGGCTATTTCACATTGGAAGGCCGTTTCCAGCGGCCGTTGAATTATTATCGGGATCCCCGATAATAATTATTCTAATTACAAAATTCCTTCGTTTGTGACACACAGACATTTTCGAGCTTAACCATTCACAGGTATAGTTTACTAGCCAGTTACCAATGCAACCGTGTAAAAATCTCAATTTTTTGAAAAATTGGGGGCGCTCTTCAAAAGAAAATGTGCTAATATTGCTTTAACCATTCACAGGTATAGTTTACTAGCCAGTTACCAATGCAACCGTGTAAAAATCTCAATTTGTTTGAAAAATTGGGGGCGCTCTTCAAAAAATGTGCTAATATTGCTTTAAGTGTAATCTATAGAACAACAGCGTGAAAATGTGGGATCGTGATCCGCAATAATGCAATCAGTATCCTGCTTATGTTTTTTTGTCACTTCTTTGTAACCCATCGCACCTGTTAGCCGACGGCTCGATGAAGCCATCCCTATGAGATAAACTATTGTTTCCATTATTATTCTCGCAGCTGATGAAATTGTTCTTTCGTACACGTCTGTACAAGGTATCGCATTAAGAAAATGTTCGTATACTCTTAAGGTTTAGGCAAAATGATTTGTTTCAATCATGTCAACAGTGATTTTAGAAGAGAATAAATCACGAGGCATATTCCTGTAGACCTGCAGATAACACATTGACACTTGAGAGAGAGTTTCCCCAGAAGGTGTACAAACGAGTGAGTAAACGGAACGCGCGTCTAATATCGTCTGATTGCTGACAGCAATAGGTTCTGCTCCAAAGTACTGCAAATAAAAGACAGGTGTATAAATCTATACCAATTATGCTGTTATGGGTATCAAAATACATATGTTGAAACAATCATAATGACACAAAGGACGCAACTTCGTACGGATACGCTTTGTAAATCCCCTCTTTCTCCCTGTCCTTCTCTCTTTCCAAAAGGGAGAAAGAGGGTGTATTTGGTTATCAAAATGTGCCGATAAAACAGGTTAATCAAATAGTGTTGCAAATTGATACTAAAAAGAACTATAAAATGACCTTGAACCTTTATAGGGCTGTACCTGTTTAGTTAAAGGTCAGAACCTAGACAAACTATACTTTTTTAATCCTTATAATGAGACAAATACAGTGGTGTACATTTAAACACAATTTGACTTGATTTCAAATTTACCCCTGTACAAATTTTACCCCCTTATTTTACAAAGTTCCCCACATTTCCCAGAGGTTGGACCCAAAAATTCTGATTCAGCACCCTTAAAACTATAGAAAAACACCTTCAAACTTTCTTCCCCAAATTTCTAGAATGGGATTCTCGTTTATAACCCTACTAGAAAGGCGATTAAAAGAAACACAGGTTCAGTTTCCACAAAATATAAAACTCCTTCAAATTGCTCTCAAATGATTGACAAAATCTAGGAAGAACAAAAACATATTTTGCACACAAAAATGCTGTATCATAATACAAAGATGTCATATAATGACGTATTCATTTATTTATTCATTTTAATCTTTATTCAATATACAATAACAACAAAATAGATCAAAAAGGTGATACAAGTCCAGACTAGAGTACGACGTCAGAAGAAAACATTTCAGAGGCCATATCTCTGCAGGAATAATGAATGACAAATACAAAATACACAATATACAAAATAAATATGAAAAAAAAACATTAAAAAGTTTCAAGATATATATTTACAAATTACAACTGTTAAGAAATTGACCAGTCTTGGTCGTATTTTGCGTAAAAAAATTGCACAAGAAGCTAGTATTGCACGTTTACTGAGATTGGTTTGGAGCTTCTTGCAAATTATTTTGTGAGGTTTATTGCCCAGCGAAACAGAGGTGAAAATATTTTGGATATTGCACTTATTATCATCAGAAATTAAGCCTCTGCTACCAATTTCATTACAGAATAATTTGGCACCATAACTCTGTTCTTGTAGGTCCAAGATCAAACTTGAGTATTTGTTCACCTTGCGGTCGTGAGCATTGCGGATATTTTGTTCGAACGGGATGGTAAGTTCGATGGCAATGATCTTTTTAGACTTGCGGTTAATGAGGACCAGGTCCGGTGTCTGTTGAGTTGTCAGAATATCCGGAGGGACAGTGGTGCCCGCAACTTTGTTTGTACCGGTAAGATCACAATAAAAGGTCCACGCAGGATCAGCAATTTCGCGAAGAGTGTCATGGACGATACGCAGAACAGAGTCATGACGCCATGTGTACCTGCTTTGCTGTAGCATGACCTGGCAGTGATTTAATACATGATGAAGCGTTTCCTTTTTAAAACACAGACTACAGTTTGTTGTCATCTTCTTACCCCAACGGCTAAGATTATTTTTTTTGTTGGGAGGGTGTCAAGAAAAGAGTTGAGCATAAATTTCATTACACCTTTGGGCATGTTGAAAATAAAAGATTTCCAGATATAATTGGCCTTTTCAAAGATGGATACACGTAACATGTCACCCTGGACAACGAGATCTTTAAGTTGATTGATCCATGTTTCATTGATTTCATCTTTGATAGATTTGATTATCCCAGCTTTTATCATTTTATGAGATGACATGGTGGTACTTTCATTGCAAATTCTAAATTTACTTTCTGCATAACAAGTAGCAGAAAACTTCCTGGACCATTCAGATTCTCTGGCAAGCTTGGAATCTAAGACATTATTAACTGTTTTACTGCCTTTGAGCCTTGATGACGTATAGGCAGCAGAATGGGCTTCAAGGTACAATTCATAAATAGATTTAATGTCGGTTAAGTGAAGAATGTGAAGAATACCTGGTGTCGCTGATCTAGGCAACCCAATCCAATTTTTTAGGTATCTGTGAGCTATTGAGTCGAGAGCAAGAAGGTTTGTTTTTGTAATGTCATGGACAGTGAGCAAGAACCGGCATGAAGGGAGAAGTTAGTTTTTATACACCTGAAGATTATACTCCCCTCTGACAAGAAGGTTGTCGATTCTATCAAGCCGGGTAGCAAGGTGGTCCCTGACATTATTAAACACTTCTTCTTGCTTTCCAGAAAAACAGAGATGAGAACCGAGAAATTTATGAGGCTCATTTTCGATGGAATTGACATCATTACCAGACAAGTTAAACACAATAGATGTTGGTTTACCACTTACAATAGACAATGATTTGCATTTAACTGGTTTGAGTTTAAGATTCATAGATTGAGTCCATGATGAAATTTCATTGAGAATTCTTTGATGAGTTTTTTTATTAGTAGTTATCAGATTGAAGTCATCTGCAAATGGGGTGGTAAGATATTTAATACCATTTATTAAATAGCCAAAACCCTCATTTTCTTGAAGTTTTTCTAAGATGGGATTGAACACTGCCAAGAAAATGATGGGAGAGACTACCCATTGTTTTGGCCTTTATTGTAAAAAACGTTGCATTTCTTTCACTAAATGTGTTAAGCCCACTTATTACGTGAAAATCGTGGACTCATACTTAGTCAATCTGTAAGCAGTAAAATCAGTAAAAAAGCGTGCATATAAAGAGAATCAACTCCAATGTGTATTATTTTGAGGTTTAACATACTGACCTCTACACATGGATAGCAGGTCTATGTCGCCGATTAAAACCACATGAAGTCGCTTTTTGTCCTTTGCAATATGGAAATAATGCATGCACCTGCCGATGCACATATTCCACACAGGTGTTCTATTGTTATACAAAATTCATTTAACTTTGACAATAAAGTGAAGCCATATTGCTCAGGGCAAAATGCAACTTCTTGTGGTTTCAATCGGCGACTATTAAACGGTACGCCAGCCCGCTATCCATGTGCAGATGTCAGTGGTTTAACACTGTGGAGCAATGTTTCTGATTAAAACCCCTCTAGAGTGGTTTCATTGCAAAATCATTGTATTACACATAAAGGTATTGATTTGACCTTTTCAAATTTAAACATTTGGTTGTCCCAGCTAAATTGAGATTATAGCATGATAGAAAAGTGTAAACTGTCAGTCTTTATTTTTTATTTTTACTTGTATTACTTTTTGTTTGAAATAAATAGGATATTTCGTTCAATTTCTATGCCCGATTTGAGCCAACAGGTCTTGTAAGTTAACCGCAGTTTTCTATACATCTGTAGAAAGTGCTTACCCTGTATTTTAATCAATTATAATTCTTTATTCTACAGGGTGAGTAAAAAAAAACTTTACCCTGATTATGTCCGACATTTTGGAATTTTGAGTAACATATATCTAACATATGTGGTATCATCTGAAAGCTTAGTTAATTATCTTTAATTCGCTGTAAAAATCATTCACATCGGTTAGATATAGGCGGAGCTGCAGTCGCTTCAATCAAGTAGTTGGTTTTGCGCTCTGTCCACGGATTCACATTCAAAATGAACGGCGTTCAGCGAAGGAAATCAGTGTCCAGAAGAAAAGCGGTCTATTTATTGACTGCAGAATAAATGTGACGCTATTTAAATTCACAAAATGTGGTCAAGATTTACCATCGATGCAATTTAACGTTTCTACGTCCTAATCACTTATACTAATCATTTGAAAAATAAAGTAACTTGATACATGTATCAGTTTCTGGAGGAGTTGAATGAATCATACCATATGAAGGAACATACATCAATGACAACCTTTTGAGGTTTAAAGTATTGTTTTTAGTTGTAGACCAAAATATGCCACATCTTGAAAAAAAATGTGTTAAAAATAAAACCATTATCACTGGCTTTTATATCTTTAAGATATCACTTTATTTGACTTAAATAATGACATACCCTTATCATTTGGCGGAGTCATTTGCTTAGTTGGCCGCCGTGCATTCAAATGGGAATCCGTGGATAGGGTGAAAAGCTGACTACTTGATTCAAAAGACTGTAGCTCTGCCTATACTTAACCGATTGGAATTAAATTGCAGCAAACTAAAGACAATGAAACAGGCTTTCCGATGATACCACATATGTTAGGTATTAATTATTTAAAAAATCAAAGTGGCGGACAAAATCTGGGTCAAGTTTTTTTTTTTACTCACCCTGTATATTTACATATTACATTTTTTTTAAATAATTTGTATACATCAAACAAACTCGTAATTTGCAGCTTGACAGCATATTTATCTCTTTATTTTCCCTCACCAAAATGCACAAAAACATATAATAATGTTTAAATATAAATGAACAAATATTTCCAAGCCCCTTGCAATTTTAATAATTTTTTTGCATTTTTTATTATTTTCGAATACGTTTCGCTCAATATCTCAAATGATGAAAATTGGGATTTTATGAAACGGGAATGAACGTTCGCTTCAAAGTGAAATTTCGCACAGATATCAAGCATCCAACGGGCTAGAAAACCATGGACCCAGATTTTTTTTAATTTGGGCTTCAAATTTGAATTATGGCATAAAGTTATCTGATTGGTCGGCTGTTGGTTGCTATAGCGACCATGTGAAATCCGGCTCCTTTGTTTTCCGCACACTATACTCATGCACCTTCTACCCAAGTATGGTGTAGATACAAGTTACGGTTAAGTAGTTACATTTGTTCCCGTGTTTAACCAATCAGAGGTCTTGTTCTGTTACCATGACAATAATATCAAAATAATGCCTGTTTTTCGAAACTTTGTAATATAGGCTACAAGATGATATACAATACGCCTAAAATCTATTGGTAAAGTCAATAAAAAACCTAAACTCCACCCTCAATTCAGATGAGAGTTAGCACTTGTAAAAACATTGCAAACTTGCAAAAATATGTGCTTTGAACAATTTTGAGAGCGCACTCTTTTCATGATGTGTCAGTGTCTCTTTAAAATTAATCATAACAGGTGGTCTCTTTACTTTGCTTGACGACGATGTTGATGCTGACCACCTGCAGCTGACACAAACGAGATGAGAGACTCCTAAACAATTTGATAATTATTACATAAGACAGATGTGAGGCTGACATGTTAAGGACAATGCCATCACAATGACATGTTTCACAAATCTTAAAATGAATAAAAAATATTACTCTACTGAAATAGGGATTGAGTCCTGTTTTGAATCCAACGCCTTCTCGCCTCGCTCTTGTTGAGCAAAAAAAATTAACATCTCTGTTCGAGTGTTCGTTTTTGTTGAGTACAGATTTACTGTTGAACAAATAGTTTGCTATTAACGGCTGAGAAAAAATCAATCCTTGTAAAGTTTACTCGACAAATAATATCACTTTAAGATTGATAATATACTCACCATTTGAATACGCGTAATATCCCTAGATAGATCTAATCCCGGGATCTAATACTAAAATCTAGATATGACCGTTGAATTTTAATTCATACTTTGAAAACAAAAGGTATTTTCCCCCATATTTTTTCACCCCGTATTTTCTCACCTTCAAAAGCCTCCACACAGCGAAGATAAATTACTTCAATATACCTTAAATATTTATTTCTATAACTATTCATTATATTAACATATGGGTAGGATTCAGATTTCAGTGTTTGGAATTAATTTTACGCTGTCTTCCTTAGTGTTACAGATGTAATTCAAATTCCTACACTTGTTGAAATAGGCTTCTTCTAATGGAGCATCCTTTTCGGTTGGTTAACATTGTTTACCTAGTAGATTGTTCCATTGAATAGATTTAGATTCAAAGGCAAGTACCTTAAGGGAATAAGATGATGATATAACAAAGAGGCGAAAAGAAAATGTGTCAAATACACAGTCTAACATCTAAGGGGAAGGAGCACATGAACCGCGGGAAATGCTTGCAGTTTCACAGAAAGTGTTGCAAAGTAAGAATGCGGTGTTTTAATTAACCGCACAAACTGAGTAAAGCACTAAAAAGTAGTACCATGTATTGCTATCTTTATTCAAGAGCTCCCGTACAAATAAGTTCATGTTCGTTCAAAGTAACAATTCAAGTCAGTTGAATTGACTTTGATGTTGTCCTCGATAAAACTTCGGCTTATTTTATTTGTATTACCTCAGCTAGACCAATACCAATTATTTCCAAGCTCCTTTAGTATGACTAAGGCTACCACAATTAGTCGCATCACAGGTGATCAACGTAAAGTAACAAATTGGTTATCTGATTCCTGGGGCTAAACTATACCTTATTTATATAGATAGGAAGGCGGTTTGTAATATTAGAGTGTCGGTATTATCAGGCAAATCCGCAGCATACCAGATAGCCTAATACTTGATAACATGGACAATCTGTACTCGTTTTATTTTTACCAAGTACAAACAAGGTATCACATGACAGTGACGCGACGACAAATATAAACATCCTATATCCTATTCATCTGCTGTCGATTATTGCCTTTGAACTGCATTTAATGCCTCTGCTTATTCGGAATGTGACTGCCTGAAAATTATCAATATCTACATTGGTTTGTATTTTGTTTGTGACTCGTAAGAGTACGACATCTTGGGTTCTTTTTAAATCACTGAATTTATATCCCCAGACATCAAGGTATCCGCAGCTGTATTTTACGTATTAAGACTTTTAAGAATAAGATCCATCACATTTTAATCATTGAGAAGTCTTGCTATTGGCTACATTCGGTGAAATATGAATTCTCGTCTGCGACTGCAGACAGATTATGAGTATAATCCGGATTAGCATTAGTAACCTACCTATCAGTTAGATGAGGCGATTACTTTGATGTATTCACGTGATTGGTATGAACGATGGTTGATGAAAACTTAAAAATGGAAAGATCATATTATAGTCCAGGAACTTTAGGTCTGTGTAGCCAGAAGGCGGAAAACATAGGTACAAGTTGAATTTTACAGGATAGTTTCCTAATATTATGAAGAGCAACATATCAAAAGTCCCCAAGAATCCCCCAAGTGCTATTTGAGAAATAAGGGGGTAAAGTTTATACAGGGGTCAAAAAATAAAAATGATTCAATTGAGCTAAATCATGAGCTATCGTATTCTTCTATTCAAACTGAATAAGAAAATGTACAGTTTGTCTAACTTTTGAACTTTAGTTTTAGGCAAGCAGATCAAAGTATTTTCAAGGTCATCGTGGGATAAAATTGTCAAAACAGTACGACTTTTATTCAACTAATTCCAAATTACTCGTACATGTTGTATGGGCATATTATGGCAAGAAATGCTCATTCACACTATCTACATCTTCGAAATATTGACCTTACAGGCTTGTGACCTCCCATAGACCCAGTAGAAACCTGCCATAATGAACCCTATAACTATGCAAGTAAATTACTTTTGGAAAGAATCGGAGCACTCCGAGCATTTACCCCAAGTATGACCTTGAATATTTACTTCCATATAGTTAATAATCCATAAGTCGCAGATAGGGCAAACTATACCTTTTTTAATCCTTAGGACATGACCAAACTGATGGTATCATTTGAAACGCATTGGAACATTTTGAATTTGACCACTGTATACAACTTTACCCCTTATTTACTTATGTCTCAAATAGCACACAGGAAATTCTTGGGGACCTTTTGATATGTTGTTCCTACGCATCAGGAACTACCTGAAAATTCGCTTCTACCTCTTTATTTTCCGGGTATTTGCATAATATCTTGACTTGACTTAATTAAAGCATATTCGCACATTTTTTGTAAGAGCGCCCCCGATTTTTCAAAACAATTGAGATCTTTACACGGTTGCATTGGTACTGGGCTAGTAAACTATACCTGTGAATGGTAAGTTCCAATCTTTCGAGGTGTCACAAACGAAGGAAGTTTGTAATTAGATAATTATTATCGGGATCCGTTAATACATCAACGGCTGCTGGACACGGCCCCCCCCTTCAATTGAAATAGCCGGGAAATAGCGCCATACGCGTGTCTACGCTCATCCATTAGTTTGTTGTTAATTGGTTCAGGCATGTCAAGTTAGAGTATCTTCTCGAGGTGCACTATTTCACATCTGGACGGACATAAACGTATCAATTTCCAGCTCGCCGTTAAGTTCAATCTGGATCCCAATTCCTAATTACAAAATCTCTTATTTTATGATAAATACGCTTTCTTTAGCATTCTCGTTCGCAGGTATGTTTCCTAGACAATACCAACGTAACTGTGAAAATCTCAACCTTTTTTGAAATTGGGGGGGCGCTCTTAAAAAAATGTGCCATTATTGCTTTAAGGCCACAACTTTAAATAACTACGGAATTATTTGGCTAATTAAATGTCTGTTTTTGATGTGGGTTTTGGTAGCAAGTCGCACCATCACAAGCATGAGGTTAAAGTTTGGGTTTAGGCGCCCCGTGATAAGGCCATTAAATAACCTACACGCTGCTGAACATACCAGCATTAAGGGCGGAAGAACCCACCCAGGTTCACGGCAGTGGTCGCTACTTTATAGGTATCTGCTGCCCCTTGTAGACTTACCTGATTGCAGGAAAAGCTTGGGGAGACAACCCTGCGGATAAATCCGTAGTTGGAGTCCCCGTAGGCGACCTGACTGCTCTAATCAGCACCAGTTCGCGCGGCAACTCCTGCGACGCTGCTTGCACCAAACTGTATCGTTGCTCGACGTTCCTTTGGGATTTGTGTCTTCAGTTGTGGAGAGGGGGATTTCATTTGCATGGGCAACATACGGATCCTCCATAGCAATTGCCATGGCTTTGGCGCCCTGGAGAGGACCACTCCATCTTCGCTTCAAAGCTAGAACCAACAACGGGAAATAGCAGTTACCGGTTTTAAAGCGGCTTTGCTTGATTGGCGTAGAGCATAGTGCCAGGGCCTACGTTTCGACGGTGGGAGAGATCATCGCATCTTACTGGACAGCTACCGCCCGCCTTAAACTGGGCAGCCCTCAGGTCCAATGATTGGGTGCTGTCCCGCCACAGTTGTAGTCTTCCCCATAGGGTGCATGGGGATTGTGGAGACATTCATGAAAGCTGACTGTCAACTACGCCAACTGGCAATCAAGATAGGAGAAATCCAATACGACACCTTCCCCTCAAGCTGGGATGTTGGAATGTGCGTACCATAACACCTGGTTTAAGAAGTGACAATCTCAAGCTATCACTGATACTCGCAAGACAGCCATCATTAATAATGAGTTCCTAAGACTTCAAGTCGACTAGCCACCTTAAAAAGAAACCACGTCTAGCAATTCGGGTACACTCAAGGAACAGGACTACCATTCTTTTGGCAAGGGAAACCACAGAAGAACCTCGTGATTTGGCGTGGGTTTTGCAGTTAGTAACTCCTTACTGAGTTCAGTGAGCCTGGTAACGGTGGATCAGAACGTCTTCTGACACTTCGCCTTGCACACAAGCGATGGCCCAGTCTCCCTCATCAGTGTTAATGCTCCGACCCTGACTTTCCACTTCTGAAGCCAAGGATGAATACTAATGCAACCTTTAAAAAAAACAAGCTGTATCAAGGGTATCCCAAGTGATAAACACCTCCTTCTCCTGGGTGATTCAATGCGAGAGTGGGTTCTGACCACTAGTCCTGGCCATCGTTGCCTTGGACACTTTTGGTGTCGTAAGACCAATGCCAATGGACAACGTCTTCTTGAACGGTGCTCCTACTATAACCTGTTGTGTGACCAAAACCTTTTTCAAGACCAAACCCCAGCATACGTAATCCTGGCGTCCCCCCACCGCTCCCACGCACTGGCCTCAACTTGACCTGATCATCACAAGTCGATCTTTCATCAATGCCCTCAACCTCACTAGGTCTTAACCATAGTGCAGACTGGATTACAGATCATGCCTTGGTCTGCTGTAAGATTCGACTGCAACAAAGAGGATGCCCCTCTAAATAAACAAGCTGGTAAACCAACGCATCAATACCATCACGATGCATAGCAGCGGACAGAGTTGAGCAATTTCTGTTTTCCATCAATCATACTGGGCGTGGGCTTGTCCATTAGGTATACGCAACAGAAAATGTACTCATCTTGGTGAGACAATTCAGAGCTCAGCATTCTGTATCTGTTTGTAAGGAAATCCAATCAGAACAACGGATTGGTTTGAGGCCAAGTCAGCCTTACTAACTCCAGTCATTGAGCCAAAAGAGCAGCGTCCAGGGAGTATAAGAGTTAACCTTCCACACACACAACCTGCGAGTGCTTCAAGCAGCTAGAAGTTAAGTTCAGCGGAAGGCAAGGCAGTGTGCTAATGAATACTGGCTGGAGTTGAGCGAAGAAATACAAACGCTTCTGAAACGGGCAACATCAGCGCTCTGTATGCTGTAAGTAAAAAGGCCTGTCGGGCCCATCTCTCAGTGCAAACAGCGCCCCTCAAGTCATCCAGTGGTGAAGTCATCACAGACAGAGAGCAATGGATCGCTGGGTGGAACCCTTTTCTGAGCTCTCACTCTACAGAAAAGGATGTCACATGCAACCTCATGCCCCTTGGAACAAGATCAAGATCTTCCCTACCATGGCTGCCCTAGAGCTGTACCTACATTGGATTGAACTTGACATGGCCCATCAACAGTCTATCACAAAAAGCCCCGGGTAATGTGGAATACACCAGACTTAGCAAATTGCTGTAAAAGCGCTCTGCTTCACCCACTACATGAAGTTCTCTGTCAATGCTGGGAGGAAGGATCTGTACCACAGGACATGTGCGCGACTCAAAAATCATCACCCTCTACAAGAACCAAGGGAAATAAGTGATTGCAACAATTACAGGGGTATTTCCCTCCTTATTATTGTCGGCAAAGTTTGGGCCCGTGTTGCGTTGATGCGTCCCTCACGTCCTGGCTGAAAGGTGTATCCTGAGTCTCAGTGCGGCATTTCGTGCTGGCAGATCCTACGATCGATATGATCTTCTCGATACGCCAACTACAGGAGAAGTGCAGAACAACAGAAGCCACTCTACATTGCTTTCATAGACCTCACCAAAGCCTTTGACCTTTTTAGCAGGATGGAACTGTTTCCAAATCCTCCAGAAATTGGCCTGTCCACCACAGGCTTCTGACATCCATCCGATCTTTCCACATCCCACACCGACATGAAAGCAAACGGTACAGTTTGACGGCAAGGCCTAGTTCAGAGCCGGTTTTGACATTCCGCAACTGGTGTTAAGCAAGGATGTTTTTTGGCCCCAACTCTCTTTGGGATATTCTTTCAGTACTTCGAAGCAAGCATTCGGTCAAGCCCATAAGGCTCTACTAATCGCACACCAGGTATGATGGTCGGCTCTTCATCCTCCCGCCTAAGACACAGGTTCGTCAGATAGTGATTTTGACATGTTGTTCGCTGGGATGCTGCCATTACTTTACATTCCAAGCAAGCAACTTCCAGCTGCTCAGAGATCGCTTCTCACAGGCATTTAAGGACTTCGGACTTGTCATCAGTTTGAGAGACTAATGTCCTTGCCCGAAGGGCTCAAGAACCACCTGTCATCACACTCGACAATTACACACTTGGGGTTTTCAGGACTTCACATACCTAGGGTCCACCATCATTGACGTAAATGCCCTCTCGATGCAGAAATCTGCAAACGCATTGGTAAAGCTGCAGCTACTCTTGCCTTACACCGTGTGTGGGAATCCGAAACTGTCCATTAAGACAAAGGTAGCAGTTTACAACAACGCCTGCATCTCAGCACCTTACTGTATGGTAGTGAGACATGGACTACTAGGCATGAGAAGAAACCAACGCTTCCATCTACGCCTGTAGTAGACCATCTGGGTGTCACCTTGAAGGAACGGGTGCCAAATTCAGACTCCTGACTCGAATTGACTCCCACCATCTATACATTCTTAGACAACGCAGACTGACCCTCCGATGGCTGGCCATGTCCGTCGAATGGAGGATGGGCGTCTACCGAAGGATATCCTGTATGCTGAGCTTATTACATCTGGCAAGAGAAGTTGGTCGACCCATGCCCCGCTACAAGGATATTTGTAATCGTGATATGTGTACCCTGAACAATCGACATTGGGTGCTGGGAGAAACTTGCTAACAATCGCCACCTTTGGCGGAGAACAGTGAAGAACACCTTGAGTTGGAGAACAACGATCACAGCACCAGTTTGATAGCAAGCGAGCTAAAAGAAAGCTGCACAGATCCTTGGATCGTCAAGCTGTGACATCCCATATATGTAGCACCTGTTGCAGAGACCTGCCGATCTGGATTGGCCTCTTCATCCACGCGTCGCTGTTCACCTAACCTGTTACCTAATGTGGGCGCTTTATCCATATCGCTTGCGACTAACGGAGGCCATGATGATGTGGTTTGGTAGCAGTCGCACCATCCACAAGCATGAGGTTAAAGGTGCTTGTTCCTATTAAGTTTGACCAGAGATTCTAGCACTTGTGCATACATTCATCGCCAAGTTTCGTGTGAAACAACGTTGCGGTTTTGATGGTAAAGCGCTCATCATATGGCAACGTCGTATTCACTTGTGTTGCTAAATTTGAATGATTGATGACTAAAACGGCAGTATCTTTGTCTCTAACTTCGGAATGGTTTTGAAGGCTGAAAAATTCCAGACGATAACGAGTACAGTATCACATACACGTTATTCCGTAAAGGCTGCTGAATTCTGGGTCGGGTCAGGCAAAGTGAGATTACAAAATGTAACAACCCGTCCAGTTTCACATACAGTTGGTGTTTCACGTTAGGCGTACAGTAACCTTTATCAGCCCTGGGCACTTTCATGTTAGTCAAAACAGTATGGTTAGAAAGAAAGAGGAAGAGTGAGAGAGAGAGTTACAATGCGTTTATTAAATTTCAATTATTTTTGGCGCATTCAACACAATGAAAACTCAGGGATGACAGATGGATAACAATCACATGACAAAGACTTTCAAACATCACTTAAGGAGGCACTGGCACATTCGAAAAATAGTGCACCCTCTAGTTTCTTTCAAAATTTATATTTTGGCATGGTTGTAAAGCTTGTATATACATTAGCTCTCACCTGAAATTATAAAGCCCAAATCAGCGCGCTTATGGGTAAACAGGCGATATTAACTCAGCAGAAAAATCTCAACTTTTTTGAGGTAAGTCGGGGAACAAGGCCGTGGATCACGGAGTGCCCTTTTAAGATAGGATTATCGGCTATTATGCTCCCCTTCTTGTCACACTTCTGCTCGGACTCAATTTTACAAAATCAAGATTAACTATTTTAAAGATGACTTAGTTTAATCCTCAAATTATGTCAAAGTATGTAAAAGAAAAAGAAATAATCAGCTTAGTAAACAGCAGGAGCAATAAACATGAAAAAATATATCAAAACTATATAACATACATTGTAACAGGCTTATAATTTAAAGCTAAGCTTTCATGGCCCAATAGATATACATAAACTCCTTTCTGATACCAAAATCTTAATTTTGATGGAGTAAAGTGTGGGACGAGGTTGTCAATCGGGTCACGCACCTATAAATGCATTGACAGACGGTTCATCAGTATTCCGACAAGAATTGAATTAATCACCGTTTGTGTCCATTAGCTGATTAAGAAATATTCGTCTCTTGGAAGCCGATGTATAATCACAATGTGATTGGAACATCATTGCATCGAATGTACACAACAAAATAAGTTTCAGGGAATGAGTAACTCTCGGCTTACCACGCTTTTTTGGTCTACCAAAGGGGATTACCACCCCTCGGTAATTATCATTTTAAAAAAAACGGTTTACCAAAGGGGATTACCACCCCTCGGTAATTATCACGCACCCAATGCTTATGATTTTGGTAGCAGTGGATAGCTATTTGATACCAAAACACCAACACATCTAGTATGGCGTCACAATGACGTCATACGTTCGCGAGTAGACAAAATTGTCAATTTGACAGTGTATAAAAGATGAAAATCCAATTTTGCACCAAGAATTAGGAATATTTGATTTTATTAATGATTAGTTTACGTTGTTCTTACATTGTGAACGAATTTTCAAAAATGCACCACGATGGGCATGGGGGTGGTTGCCTAAGAATAATTGTATACACATTGGGATTCATAATCACTCTCATACGTTGGTAAATCACATGCTATTTATGTACAATCTATATGTATTGACTTTCAATACCGTAAAAAAAGTTCTACTGATGCATGCTATATTGTTCTCGTGACTTTCACCATGTGATCAGAAGTGCATCGGATACACCGATGAATTGTATCAGCACGAATGTGTTCGTCAACACTCCTGTTACATTAGACGGTATGTTTGATAATTTTGTAGAAAAGGATATCTCTTGCAACATTGTTACCATGTGGACAAGAAAGATAACGCGAAAAGATTGCCAAACTTTGTGAGATTCAACACAAAAAAATTGTACACCAGACAAATACAACAAGTATTTTTCTCCCTAATACGGCAAAACCTCTGTCAAATGCACGACTCAACTGTTTAACTTCGCTACCAGTATTTCAACGAGAAAGCGTCCAAAGAGAACCACTGCGTATCAGATGTCATGGGCCTGGAATTTTCAGCAAGGTAGAGTTTCAAGCATAATGATAGTGAGTCACTTACCATCAATCTGTGTGTCCACCATTGTGCTACCGCAGTTGTTCAACAGGTTATCTGATGCTATTTGACTGGGTGCTGTGAGTGTTGACCTGGCCGAAACACCCACACAAAACAATGCTCATCGAGCTACCACACAGTTGCTGAACTGGATTAAGGTCCGGGAAGCAAGGAGCACAATGGTACATTTCATGGCCTCGCATTATTGTCCTGTTTGAACTGTTGACATCAGGTCGAGAAAGTTTTTCATGTCAGCGCATTCACTGTTTTGTCCCAGGTTTGGGTAACTGCTTAGAGTAGAGTATTGAAGTATATCCTGTGTGCAATTTTGATTCATTTGGATGCACAAGAATTTTAAGATATGACCTGGTGAAAGAATTAAGTTGCTTTTTGTGTTCAGTTTAGTTCACATTGAAAGTTTTACAGGTACATTAAAAATAATCTTCATCATTGGCGGCCCGCCACTGAGCTTCCATTAGAAGCAATGTCATGAAGCTCTTCCCTCATAGGCTAGGAAGTTCCTCGGTTCTGTATTGGTGTCCCTAACCAATTTACCAATCGAAATTGTAGTTAAGCGATCCGCATGATGATTGGCACAGTAATAATGCGTCTATGATAAAGGGCTAAAATGATGCCCAAATTCCCGAATTTCAATGGTTGTTTTGGCGATCATGGCCTTGGGTGAAGGTGATCACCAGAATACAAAATTAACAGCAAAATGGCTTCTCTGACCACAACAAACATGTCAATGTGATGAGGGTTCAAGGAAGCAATTTGGATATTACCCTTGACGGATTCCGTCCACTCTTTGGGAGGGTCATATGAACTTTACTTTGACTTCTAAAATAGGTGCAACTATCAAAATTCACTTTCAAAATTCATTGATAACTAATGAAACTCATCAGCCCTTGAGTAGATAGCAGTGCTTGCTTCATGTGTTGGGGAGGTCAAAAGAATGAGTGAATGCTTATGTATGATCTTCTTTTCTATTTTACGCACCCTTGATGGAGAAATTATTTAAATCAACACTCAACCCTAGCCCGCCCGAACGGAAAGCCACTTATAGGAGATTATCGTATTATCAATAAACATCCAGAAGAATAAGTCTCTTTCCAGTTCCTGGGGGGGGGGGGGAGGGGTTATAAATAAAAATGTAAAAATTCCTCTAAAAGCTGCATTTTCTTCTAAATATGACATTCGTGGTTTGGATCAGAAAATTTCACTTTTAAAGTTATATGATTTGTAAAAATGGTACCAGTTCAACGCAATGTCCAAAAACTGAGGCGTTCTCTCAGGCCTTATCCTGCCAAGTCCTCCAATCGCGTACACAGGTGATCAAAGAAGGCGCACATCCGATGTCAGCTTTTCAGGTAGGTCGTGGGACGAGGTGTGGATCGCGAAGTATCTCGTCTAGTTAAAGAGGTTTTAATATGGTTATGCTTCATTATAGGGTTTGTCATAATCCCTTGGAATGACATACGCGCGCGAATCTCTTTGTGGAACCTACACTTACCTTGCAATCCAAGCAGTGCGTCATATTGGCGGAAAATTCGGGAAAATAGTTACGTGTCGAGGATTTTGACAGATACTATATAGCCTTACATTTAAAACTGCGTTTTCGGGGAGTTTTGTAATCGGTTCTGTGTACTCTCTTAAACCAGAGTAAATAAGCAGAGTATGCAAGTTGAAAACGGTGTTTTAGAAGAGGAGGTTGAATTTCTAAGCTCGGACATCACATGTTTATTAAATTTGCTGCGTCATATGGAAACTTAAGGGATCACTCCGCCTATCTAGAAGATAAGGTCTTTATATCGAAAAAAGAGCCCATATCGTGAGATAATGCCTTGTTAATGCGAGATAAACAAAATGGATCACATACCGCTCCTGATCTGCGGACGGAAGCGATCTCCAGAGGGGGGGGTTGGGGTGAGGAGGGAAGCTAAAGAAGCTTGGACATCCGTGGCGGGATTCGAACCCGGGCCTCCGGCGAGCCACGGATGAGTCGCTGGCCTGGCCAGCGATTTCGTGCCCATATGAGTGTTGGTGCGATGACGTCATTGCATCTTTTTGGACAGAGTACATTTTCTAGCCTCAGCTAATTGAGTTTCATTTGTGTCTGGTGGTGTTAGGGTTAGGGAAACTTATCTCGAGATAAGCTTTGTATCTAGATAAAGAGCGTTATTTGGGGTCCCGCTTTGTTATCTCTATAAAAGGCCCGTTATTTGGGGTTCAACTTTGTTAACACAAGATAAGGAGTGTTAACTCAATATAAGGCACGTTATTTGGATTTCACCTTGCTCGAGATAAACTTTGTTAACACTAGATAAGGACCGTTATTTGGGGTACAGCTTTGTTAAGCCAAGATAAAGTTAGCGGTATGAGGAGATAAGCTTAGGGTCCTTTATGTCGAGATAAGGCGAAAGTGATAAACTTGAACTTACATATGTGTCTGATTGTGCAATCAACGTTTCTTGAAATACATTGTGTTCTAACTTCCCTGATGTTGACCTGTCACTCCTACGTGGCCCTACTCTATGATTACTCTCCCTTACAACGATCCTTCTTATTCTAACAACATGCCAGAGGCATCAACCTCAAATACGATATGATTTGTAAAATAAAAAAATAAACATTAAAAACAAACTCATATCCAGATGATATCTATGATCAATTGACCCAGAAAGATCCTATGAGCTCTAAACTATCAAGTCAAAAGGAGACTTCACATCGTCTTCAAAGTGTTATATATGGATAAACAGTGCAGCCAAGCAGCGAAGTAACATCCAGGCTTTGCCCTTGCGTATAATAGGCTTCGGGACATGTAAACCTCTGTATGCAGTCTGAGAGGAATATCTTTGGAAAATAACTTACAAAATTATTTGGACAGATGCCACACGGGACTGGCATGCCCAGGCACGATACACCTGAATGGCGCTACCTAGACATATTAGCACGTGCCACGCGCCAGACGATATTGGATTCAAAGAATCTTTTCATTTCCATGAAAAGTCTCAAAATTCCTCCACTGTTAAGTACAATCTTTGCCATTTGCATGCACAACATATTCTCCTTTGGTCCGGCGGAAGTCATGGGTCAGTAAACTCTGAGATGGCAACTTACATGTATCAAAAAGATCTTGGATTTTAATGTTTGAAAATAGCTAGTGGATTCCTGTGTAAAGCGTTAACGATAAACATCAGTGTCAGATGGTTGTCAGATGTACAATAATAACCAATCCCCACTTGGCAAACTGAGTCACTATTATGACCGTAGAGCTTTGCATACCATCATTTAATAATTCCATGCCGCCATAGTTATCTTCAGCTTTCATAATCAAATTAATGAACTATTAATGATAAACTAGTTTGGACTTGTTTGGAGTATCCAAAGACCATGGACGTTCCGCAATGCTGCAATTTTGTTCAGATGTTTAAATGAATGTTTAAAGCGTACATGCCTCATCACTGTTGGAATTGTGTGCTAATAACGCTTTAAAGGGGCGTTAGAACTTGTCGGTGGATTAATTGTACACTACCACTTCCGTTCACATTTCTATAATTTGGACTGTTTTAAAATGTGACACCGCCAAATAAAGATACTTGTTCCGATTTTATACGTATGGTGTTCTCTTCTTGCATGCACTTACCGCCAGGTTTCATGGGAAACATGCTTGCGGTTTTAATATAAAACATCCGCGTCAGTCAGGTTCTCCCAAAGACGATTGGAACAAGCACCATTAAACTTATAAACCTGATCCTGATAGCTTCTGATAGAGGTTATAACACAGTAATACTTAAGTCAGTGTTTTTTTTATTTCACGAGGTTTCTTTGCACTCTTTTGAATGTATTTTCTTTAATGAGTATGGGCACTAAAATGCACAATTTGAAATGTTTGGGAAAAAATGAGACATCTTTAACTCTGATCGACTCTAGTAGCCTGCAGACACCAACAGAGTTCATTTGCCTCTCCAATGTGTCAAAGCCATGTTATAGAAGCTGTTCTCTTTTAATTATTAGACAAATAGATTTTCTACGTACCAGATTACATTTTACTTGCTGAAGTATTACACTCTTTACACGGTCTCATTCTTTCTATCTTTCTTTTAACGTAAATTTGGGGAAAACCTTCAGGAATCTCTCTTGTGATCAATCATTCATTAACATCTGTGATTGAGCACATTTCTTTTATGTAGTTATCCGCTTGGCGGTATGCTATGTATAGAGCTCGTCATATTAGATACTCTTACAAAAGCATCTTCTGCTAGAGCCGGTTGTTGAATCGTTTAGCATGGCAAGGATTGTTTATTATTGAAATTTGGTGATATAGAAAAATCCGAGATAGAGTGTTGCGTATATTCTCTCTTCTTGATACCCCAAAAAACAATCTCCTCGGGCAAGTTGTTTTGAAGAAATACTCTCTCAATCACTTATCGTAAACATCCGAATAGTTATTGCCAAAATACAATTGCTGAATCTTTTCTAATTTTCAAATTGCTACGCTTCTGCATTACTCCAATTACTCAGCTGCTAATGTCTCTTTTACTCCTGACACTCGCCGAGATTACTTATCTAATTGCAAACACCTTTAAATTACTCCAGATGCTTTCCATCAATTAGGGTTATTGCATCGATCATCCCAGTATATGACGTGAGTTTTTTCATTGAAAGAAAGGCTTCATTCTTTCGGAGGCTGAAAGCTCTCAACATTAGGTGTTGAAAACGCTTTGTGATTCCGTCATAAGCACAATGCCATCTACACAATTTAGGTCGGTGATACATCTGCTATGTCAGGAAACTTACCGTCTCTTCTTCAATTGCAAATGTCAAATCAGGACAAGTTTGTGTAGAATCCTAGATGTACCACACAATGACAGAAGCAGTTAATGAATAAAAGTACGTCTTCTTTTACAACTTCAACAGCCGGTGACAAACCCTGAAGGAACTAGCTGGCCAGTATTTGTGTTTGTTCTTTAAAATCAATTGTAGGATATCTAGTTCAGACAACTAATCTACTTTTAGCCACCCAGACGAATAGTAGTGATTTCGAGATAGATGATCCGTGGTAGAATGTAGTTCTTAATGGCATGTTTTCGTCCGGATATGAAGGTTCAATCGGTGTGACGTATAACAAATAAGAGTTAGTGCTTAAATACACGGCCAGATTCTTACTCGCGAAGCAGTATTGATGCGGCACCTACAGCTTAGCTACATCTAAGTACACAAGTCAGTTGGTCCTTAGCAGTACCAATCATATAGTGTACTCTGAGGTTACCTGCCAGATGACTGAAAGCTTCATGTAGAAGACACCAGTACCTTCATAGGTACTCCCCAACCAGCTGTCTAGTAGGCAACACTTTGGCCCATAGAGGGAGTTAGTTATCCATTGTTCTTCACTCTTTTCTGATCTTTTGCAAGCTTAGTAATAGTGACCTTTGAGGTGAGCATCACCAAAACCCTATATACGATTTTGAATGTAAAACCTATAACACAAGCGACCAAGACAACAATGAATAATATCACATTGGGTCCAACGCCCATTTACATGAGAGTACCTTCACAGTGGTGCACTAGTGGTAAAGGTACTGCGTGAGTACCTACGTAGATGTATACCCTCACGTTTGTGACAATCGATATGGTAATCTGTGGCTATTCCACGAGTACTCCAAACGAAGAATTGCACCTATAGCTCTTAACTTTTAACAGTTAATCTTAGAATTACTTATTGCTCTCTAAATACAACAGTGAAATTGTACTATTTTAGAGTGACTATAGGATCACACCAAATTTTATTATTTGAAAGAGTGATAATGGAGTAAATTGTTGTCCAATTGAAATTTGTTCAGAGTAAATTTCCGAAAACCAACTGTCTAATATCACTCTGGTGAGGAGTAGAGTACCCATTGGTCTAGCTAATATTTACCGGACTGAGATTTTCACTTACGAGTTTTCAAATAAATCAACTTGTTGAAGAAAATTTTAAAAAATAAGACCTGAGCAGAAGAAGTTAACATATCCATTGTTTAGCCTTTTAAGTTACAAGCATTTTAAGTTTTGTAAATATTGTAGCAAGAAAATGGAAACAGATATGAAACTGAAACTTGACATGTGTATTAGAGATATTTTTGTGAATTTCATGGATCCGAAAAATAATATGGTGAATATTGATTAAAAATAAATCAATACATTGATTTTGGATTTGGTAACTTCTTGCCCTCAGATCAAAAGTATGCATGGTTAAAAAAAAAACATTAACTTAATTTGGTCAAAAACGAACTTGGTAACTTCTTGCGCTTAGGTCTTTAATTGTAGCTGTGCCCACAACTTTTTATCACAATCGTATGTTGGTTAGCCTTCACGGGCTTTCACACCACCAAACCTGGGATTTTTGTACATTGGAAAGCTTGTATTTTGACTGTCATCTTTCCCGTTCCGATGCTTCAGGCTAAATATGGTTTGTTTACGGTAACCAAAAAATGGTTTGTAGAGTACTCAATGGACTATTGTAGTACACATAATTGCAGCTCACATTAAAATAATATGTCGGATTCAAAAGAAAATTTGTAATTAAAGTATTTTGGTGATAGCAGAAAAATATATGTGAAAATCGGGTAGGGCCTTTAATGAAAAGTGCACGAAAGGCGAAAGCCGTGTATGACAGATGAGCACGTATGTCAAAACCGGACATTATTTATACTTTGTATTCAAAATAGTCCCATTGTGAGCAATCAGTAAATGGTTTTATTTCTGGTGTCACGTTGTTATAGTAGGATAATATCAAAATGCGGTTTTCCTAAAAAGGTCTAGTCTTTGTCTTATCAAAACTCGGCCGAGGCGCATGAATGAGAGAATGTTTCCTATCCCTCGAGACATATTCATCGCGGACTATACAATAACAAGGGCTATACGCTACTAAAACTCGTCCAACGACACATTAAAGGGAAAACCTATAACTTCTTCATTTATTTTTAATAAAACTGACTAAATATAACAATAGCGCCCTTCAACAAAACAAGTTTTTCGTTGTAGATAAGAGAATAGACAATAAGTCCCGCTCAGGAAATGAATGAAGAATGTGAAAATGTATGCCAAACTGACGTAACATTCCGCATTACGATACTATTATCATTTTCTTACAAGCAGTCAGACAGCAAGTCACGCTTTGCTCGTAATTCCAAGTCAAATTGCGAAGTTTTAAAACAATCACAGAAAGTTACTAATATTTCGTACAACAACCCTGCAAAAATAAGCGTTAATATCTACGGTTTAATTCTTTTTATATCATATTTAGTGTTAATACAAACTCATTCCAAACGACACACATCCGGCTGTGACAAATACTTGAGGTGATGCCAATACAATGGAGAAATTAATTCCTAGTTTTAAGTATGATTTGTGTGCTGGTGTTAAAAAGCCTTTTGGAATAAAATGCTAATAAATACTGACACAAATTGTCACACTTTTCAAAATGATCAATAGGCAATAGTTCCATATATGCCCCCTTCGAAGCTCTACATGTAACCATTTTGGGGGGCCTTAGGGTTAGGGTCTTTGTTTATATTAGGCCACGAATAACATTAAGTCGTTTCCTGTATAATTTTAAAGGGGAGTACATATGGAACTCTTTCCGATCAACTTAGGAGTTGGTCATGTACACTAAATAGATGTCTGCAACTGGATAACATCCCTATAGAATAAGACATAATAGCTAGATTAAATTTATATTGAATCATAGAACCAGCTAATAATTTCGCTCAATTTTACGATTATGGCGATCATGGTATGTGTAAGATATTTATGGTTGTTCTTATGGAAAGAACGGTATGCTGCAGCCGGAAAAATTCTCCCCCCCCCTTTTTTTTTTTTATTTTGACCGGACATATTACAAATGCTTTAGTTTCTTAGCCTAAAAGATGATCAATAACACCCGAAGACACCTTTTCGACGAGAAGGGTCAACTTTAACCCTTTTTGTGGTAAAAATGTGACCACTATTTCGGAGTAGTGTGCTTCGTTGACTACTACAAGGGTAAATGATCACGAAAGTGACCCCAGTGTTTTTGGTGTGATATAGTCTTACTATTAAAAGCACCTGTTTAATAGGTGTTGCTCTAAATGAACATCATTTAACTTTTTTATAAATATTATCACCTCTTTAGCATTATTAACACCTTTTTACAAAAAAGACTAAAAAGCAGACCCAATTGACAAGCAAGGACACCTAAGGTAGGTCCAAAAGGATACAACTGAACTTTACAAGCAAGGAAAAAATATAGTTTATAATGACTGGCATTAAAACTTTGCACTCGATATTTAGTAAATATATCACCATCTTTTCTACCAAAACAAAGGAGGAGAACCTATCCAATGCATATGCAAGAATGAAGTGCAAATACCAAGATCTAGTGGCTGACTGTGAAAGTTGTATGATGACTTATACAATTTCACTTTTTAAAATTGCATGTCAATTTGATGAATGACAAAACTGTCGTTAATATTTCATTTGTAATGAAAAAAAAATGCATTCATGGTGATTTGTTTTTATGGAAAATACTAATTTGATAGCAAACTATAAGTTCATATTTCGTCATTTAATTTGTCGTACACCAAAATTCAATTTGTAATGCACTAACCATTATGATATCATATCTTCCCCCATGCTCTTTGGTTTACAAAGCATAAACATGAAGTATTTTTTCCTTTAGTTATATACAACTGATAACGTATTCATGTTTCGGCATTCATGACAGTGCGGTCGTTGAAACGCCGCTAAGAAACATATTACAGTGATTACAGTGCGGCTCGGGACAAACGATTTCAAAGCCCTTTTGTCAAAAACTATAGACATTTCTGACATGGTATGGAATCCCCTACAGAAACATGGAAATTACATCTGGCGTAGCAAACATGACGACGTAAGTCAGTTTTTGTTATCTTTCAAATCAACTGTGTAACAGACTAGTTTTAAAATATAGACATAAATCTTCACGGTAGGATGCCGAGGGGAATAGCGACAGTCGGAAGGTTATTTTGGTCTCTTGTAGCAGATTGAAGTTAGGAAACCTATGGTTATTGCATAAACCTAACTGGACAGTTTGAGAGGCAGGCTCGTACCTGTCCCCTGATGGCAAATCTACCGCATATAAAGTGTGAGAAATTGTCTCTCTAGGACTGAATTGGTGTAATTTCTTTTATACAACATTATCATAATACTAATAGTAACATCTGAAGAAATGATAATTTCGTCAACATGGATATCGTCAATAAAGTTAAGAGTAGTATACATCGCGCGTGTTTGGAAGTTCACTTGTATTATTACCAAATTTAACGATACCACAAAATAGCCAAAAATTCATGTGTCATGATAATGTACCAAATAAGGAGAACTAAAAAAAAATATTGAATTACAAGTTCGACAAAAAATAATGAAATGCAACATGAGCAAGCGGTAATATCTTAGGAGCATCTGCCGGATGTTGATGTGAATTGCCTTATAATATCCAATAGAAATGTCCACCTTATAGTCCATGGGGGTATGTAAATTGTGGTTTATTTTGCTACATTAGTTAAACCCAATGTTTTTTGCCATTTCATATCGTAGAAGTGCGACAAGAGGGGGTTGGTTGATTTTTGATCAACAATTCCAATGGCGGCCATTTTGCATTTCAAAATGGGCCGCCATTTGTTTTACATTTTTGGAAGCTAATTTGCAAACTAGATACATACAGAAAGCTTTTTTTCAGGCATTTTATTTTCTTGCATTCTTTGGCATGAAAACTCAATAACAATACTCAACAGGCTATGGACAGCTTAAAAATTCAAAATGGCATCTGTTAATACAAAAGACCGCCGTTTGTTTTTTTGTAGCATTTTGCATTGTAATAGTACGTCAGCCTATTTTTTTAAACAATGCAAATATTGAGCTGGTATGGAGAAGATACTGGCCAAAAATCTGGCCATAGGTTGGGTTGGTGAAAATCCCTCCTTGAATTATGAGCACCGCAGTATATCTCGGAATTCAAAGTCAATATTAAGGTAAGATTTTGTAAGTGTCACATTTAGAAGTCATAATCGGCAAGTCAAAAATAGGTAGGTCAACAATTGGCCATGACAAAGTTAATAAAGGGTAGTCCATAGGCATTAAGAAATACTTGCAGATATTTTGGGTTCATCACTTGAAAAGGCGAGTTCAAATTCGAGGTCTGGAAATAAGAATATGACGTGTTGGCGCGACCACAGTTGGCTTGACAAAGTTAGCATAGGAGAGTCCCATCAGCAAAGTGCAGACAAATATGGGAACAGTTTTGTCACAATCAGCATGTCATATTTGGCGTGACGCAATTATATGGCATTAGTTGGCAAGCAAATAATTAGTATTATACAGGGAGTAAAATACGCAAATTAAACTCTGACACAATTTGGCAAAAGTTCAGTTCACAATAGGCAGAGTGTCACAGTTGGTAATTCAATTGGAGGCTCTCAAAACCAAAATTAATATGGTTCAGGTCCAGTATCAGAATTTTTCCTCAGTTCCTGGTTTCTGAAGTTTGTGTTAACACAGTCTCATCAGCTTCACAGTAAACGCCTCTGTGCACGTGCGGTTATTTGCTACAGGTGCATTCTCCTTGCAACTTTGGCTGACCCGTCACAGCCACAACTTATAAGCTACAAACTGAAGATCTAGTGCAGTTGGTACTCAGACAGGGATGGGGACTAGAATGCCATCGTGTCGCCCGTGACCAACACATCTTGCAAGGGTCTGGAACAGATGGGTCTTGAACAAGAGTCTTGGTTTCCAAATAAATGCTTGCACATGAGATTACGAATATGCTGGTGCCACGCACCAGATGTAGGTGGGATGTTCTTATGCCCTTACTGGCAGGGACTCTTTCTAAACGCTTCCACCTAAGCTCGCATGCAGTTTTTTTTAGTACAGTCTGATTTGTACTCTCGGCGCACAGGAACTTTCACACCCCGAAATTAAACTAGCAGATGCATTGCGTCACATCCAGGCTGTGCTTGCTAGAGCTTCAAGTATTCTGGTGTCTTGTGCTTCGGTGAAAACTTTGAAAGCAGTTCTTACCTTGCCTCGTATATGCAACGTGTATCGAAACCTGTTAGAAAAGGAAATGCAGGGTAGGGAGTGCTGCAACTTTTCTGGACCAAGGCTGTCACAAATCGGTGAAGCATCACTTTCTGCGGAGCGATCACCAATCAGCCATTAGCCATAGCCGTCTGCGGTACTCCAAGAATTGGCAAGTCTACGAAAAGCAAGAAACGACCAACTGCTGTGTCTTGTGTCATTATATATAAATAATAATAATTAATAATCTCAAGGTATTTTAATCTCAAAAATCGTGCTGTAGGCCAAATGATAGAGCCTTTACAACTTTTTTTTTTCTTTTTTCATATTACTAGGGACAGAAAAAATGCAACTTGGAGGCAGCAGTGAAACAGAGCCATATGCAAAACATTCAAAACACACTACACGAACCCACACACCGGATGGGTGTTCAAGCTTCATGGTTATTTGCCATTTCAAATAAACCATGGAGAGGAGGGAAAGTGGCATTTTCAGGTTTCAATCAATATCTGATATACAAATCCAACCTAAATGAAGTTCCCGAATTAAATCCAGAGTGGTCCCCACTGAGGATTTCGATACGAGGACCCTTTGCTCCCGAGGTAAGCTGCTAACCGCTAGACCACGCGCTAGACATGACCAATACTATGTCCTGTGCAGGATCACCGCAAACCACGGGTATCGGCTCGTTGAACGATTGTTGGCCAGGAAGGCCTTGGTGTTACGTAATTGGAGTGAATCACACAACACAGAAACCACCTTGGATGACGATAAGACCCTCATGCCTGGCGGGACCTCTTGTTCCATCTTTTGGGATGGGAATTCCGTTGACATAGTTATCAAAGATCAGACGACCAACCTTCATAGTTATTTTTTTGCATTTATTTCTATGCCGGTAAAGCCATCTCACAGTCTTAAAGGTTTTTTAGGTGACATAGATGAGATGAGCTCATGGACTACCGACATCCCATCAATAATCAGGTAAGTATTACTGAAAAGAGCTGGTCCTTTGTCTGTAGTATGTTCACCTTATTTGTCTACTGCCACGCTTCAAGGACGTGTATTAGGTCACTCTTGCCTTCACAAAGGATATGAGGAAGTCATCGGCTAGCATTAAGGTGTGGGATTCGCTGTTGTGAATTCATGATTGAAATCAAAATTCATTTTGAAGGTCCAATCTGGCGATGACCTTGCTCTCAGAAACAGTCGGGAAAACAGTGCATTTGTAGCTTTCAGTTCCACCTGCCCTTTGTATCTTTAGTTTGATGCTTTTACACATTTAAGGAACTTGACTTTCATCATAAGGTGTGCAAAGATTCGTCGTTCCACAAAGCGTTGCTTAAAAAGGAACTACAAGTTGCTTCTGACCACGAACTTCCATGTCAGTATGGTCTTTTTCAACATTCTCTGAAAACCACCTGGGGTCATCAGATTGTTACAACTGGATTACATGTCGTAGCACTTCCATAGCTGCTTTACAAACTTCTGTCGATGGGAAAATTGGAAGACTGTCAATGTGGGTGATGAGTGGAGCCTTGTTTTGTTGAGTTAACCGGTTCATGTCATCTGTTTACCTGGCTAGCCTGGCCAATTCAGGGGCGCAAAGACAGCGTTTCAGTAGCGTAGCGGGTGGTTGGTTATGTCCTTGATACCACCATCACCTTTAGCCCTTGTTGTTAAAACTCTTGGCCTTAGTCAACCCCAAAACCAGTGAATGGGATTGTCATTATTGTTCAGAGCCAAAAGTGCCTGCTAGTGTCTGCTCCAGGTAATTGGATCTGTATCTCTGGTGGTTGAGTATCTTGCATACTCTATAATGTTTTGGGCATAATCAGTTATTGTAAACGAAGAAGTACTTGCACGGATTTTCCAGAGATGCCAAGTGCAGGTACAGATTGGGCTGCTTGCGGAGCGTGTAAAGTTCAGATTAGTGCCATAACTGGCATCAATACATCCGAGACCATTGGTACATCGCGGAAGGGGGAGTGGCTTTGTCAAAACTCCATCAACTGCCTTTCCAAGTTCAAGTGCTCTATTACCTTAAGAAGATGCCGGTGTGCTTCCTGAATGCCTTCTTTGACTTGATTCCTCCAACAATCTATCCATACCATCGTGCAATGCTTCACAAACTGCAGGGAGTTCTTGCATAATTCTGTAACCGAGATCAAAGAAGGCTTCCAAAGTAATTGCATGAGCTTGAAATGCCCGGTTTGTGGTGATTTCCATTTAGTTATCTGATTGACTGTCTCTGTTAGCGACCTTACAGCCCGGATGCTCAAAGTCCATGTGTCACAGTCTTTCCAAGACATCGAGGTGCACATAACACTATGTGAAACTCACCAGGACATAACATCCACGTCCCGGAGTATTGGTCATCAAGATATTCTAGCTTTTTAAAGCTCTTTTGTAGATGTCCATATCAAGAGTGATGAACCTGGTCCCAGGGATTTGTATGGAAAGACTGCAGCATAAGTTGGTGTGATGAGTTTTTTTCAAGAACAGTAACTAGTGTCCTCCACTCGTGAGTGGTGCGTTTATATAGCAGGACAGGTCTTGATCTAGGTGATGGTCGACTTTAGCTTCCTCTGTATTACATGCAAGAGAATTGTACGCTGACCAAAACTGGACAGCCTTTGATGCGTCATATGTAGGGGAACGGGAACACTGAGAGAACTTGCAATCTAACCATGCAAAGTCATGCTGTGTAGTCAACACCGCTTATTTGTATGACAAGTGTAAAGTTTTAGTGAGGACTTTTGCTGGTGGGGACTTTCAAGTAATAATATGCAAGGGTGACATTCAGTGACCGCCGAGAGGAACATTTCTGTAGAGTTGCCGAGGATGTAAACACTCCAGTTACACACACACACACACACACACACAGCAAACACACACTAACATGCACTTACACATGACCCCACAAGTACACCGCACCCACACAGCTCACTTAATAACCATAAAAAAGAATTTCACCTACATAAAGTACATCAGTTCATGATAAAGTAAATGAGCAATAAATTTACCGGAACAGGATAAACCAAGTGCATTGCATATGTGCAATACATCGGGTGCAATATTATCAAGATGCACTGATCACAGTGTCAATACAGTGACGAGGATTTATATAACTATATAAGAAAACAAAATAACTAGAATAAAATATTAATACTTTTAAGGCTACAATTGCTATCAAAAAAATATTTAAAATGTGTAAATAAAGGGATTAAATGCCATGCGCCAGTTTTGAAACACCAAAATGACTACATTACCTGTATGATATGAATATTAATAGTTTATGGCTTTTATACAAGTTAGTACGTATATGAAATGCAAAAAAGTGTCTTTATAAAAAAATCAAAAGTTAAAAAAAAAACAATTATTGCAAAAAATTAGCAGCCATTTGTGAATTCAAGATGGCCACCTTAAGATGCTTGGGAAAAATGGCACCAAAACTATAATATTGTTGAGTAGGGTTATAATGATTGAAAAAAAAAAAAATGGTTTCACTAATGTAGCAAACACCACAAATTACAAATATCTACATAAACCCCCATGGACTATAACCTATCCACTACCAAACCCACTGATCATGAGCCGAGGTTAGGACCTCTGGTGAAAAAAAGGGTTAGTAGAAATTGGGGTCATTGGACTATTTAGGACATAATACACTTAGTATAAGGATAATACACAACAGTATTATAAACTCTACCTTACCAAACGATTTTGAGGTGTAAGGACGTTCAACCGTGTATGTGACCCCCCCCACCCTCCGTTTGCCCAGCAAAAATGATAGCCATGATTGAAATTATTTTAATGACTAATCCATTTAATTAATTTTAAAAAAATTTAGTATTAAAAGAATCAACAAGATAAGACTCAAATAGCAGGCTGGACTGAACAGCAAACTCACATGTCTGGATTTCAATACACATTTAGGTAATGGAGGTGAAATTAGATATCAACTACGAAAGCATATACACTGTTGCCTATAAAGTTGGAATAAAATATTTTCACCACTTTTATTGAATGATTCTTTCATCTTTCAGGGGTGAGTTCTTTATAATGTTTAGGGTGTATATCGCCACCCTACTTGATTGATCTGTCTTTTCCGAACATAACACCATGAACTTAGTCCACAATAACCTTTACGTACCGGGGTGTTTGAAAAAATCAAAGCAGACTTAACATTTTTTTTTTTCACATCACTCATTTTTAAGGCCTAAGAAAAAAACAGTTAGGTCAGACGAACCCGCGGCGCATTATCGTTTTAAAATTGGGTTTGAACCGCTTTATTGTTTTTAGGTGTTTCTCACTTGAATTTTTTTTTTTCAAACAATCCAAAAAAGACATGAAAATTTGGCCGCTAATGGACCAAAAAAGTCATAAAACAAAAAAAAAAACGAATTTCGCAGTAGCATTTTCTAAAAAAAAAACGCATTTCTGCACTTAACATTTGTTCACATTTCTTCTGAGACAAAACTTGTTTTTTTTTTTTGTGGCCTTACAGATACACCTTTTTGGGTGCTTTCATGCATCGAATATTCAATAGTACTGTTTTTAAATAGGCGTATGTGGCAACCACTGCATTAACCAGTGCAATCGACGACGTCCCGGCATACTGTCCACAAGGTATTTTATGATGTTAATGGCCAGAGCATCCCAATCAATTCGGTCGAACCTGAGCTAACACCTATAGAGTTTTAAGAAGAGTGTCCCTGTATAGATGGCATGCTCGATAGGGTTTCAATATCAGGGGAGCAAGTAAGGGGTGAATCAAAAAGATTTACACTCGTTTTAATTGAATTTTTTATACAGCGGGTGAAATCTACCAAAGATCGGATTACCACAATAATAAAACTAAATTTTTCACCTACTAGAGAAATTTGATTTTTGATTTTTGAACTTTGCATTGCGAGTAATGCTAACTTAAGATAGGTACCCATTTTTTCACTCTGGTCCACGGAATCACTGTGGTGGAATTTGGCCAAAGAGACTTTGGATGAGTCTACACAAGTACAATCATGACATTCTTTATGTCTTGCTTGATAACCATTTGTGTAAATCTTCCTCAGAAATGGTAAACTATTCTTAATCTGCAATCAATAACAATTAATGAATCTTACAACACCCATTTTGAGTCTACTTCATAATTGTTTCGAAATTTTTCATAATATCTTTTCGCGGAAAACAAAGGCATAGGCACATCTGTGCAATACAGCAAGGTTGACCACCCCACTTTTCCACCTACTCCTTCATAACCTGATGGGGGGGGGCTTACTTAGGAAATCAATTTTTGAATCATTACACACATTCAACGTCAGTCTTCCTTTCCCTTTGCATCTCAGTCCTTGCCTCTCCCTTTCCTCTCTTTTCTCTACTTCCTTCTCTTGTCTTTTCCCACTTTTCCTGCTTTAACCTCTAGCTTAGTATTCCTGTCAGGCCCTTGGGGAGACAATTGCCGTCCTCTTCCCCTGCCCTTTAACGCTACTGACCATTGACTAGTGTTAAGACTATTATCAACAACAGTTGTTAGGATTAGGTCATGGTTACTACTGGACTGTTGAACAAAATACAAAGTAAATGCTTACAAGCATTTAATGACAGTAACTCTCAACGGTTTTGCTGCTGCTGTGAAGTCAAAATTATACCAACCGTTGTCAATCTGGTCTTTTGGGGGCGGCTTTCCGTATATACCATTCTCCAATATGGGAAAAGCTAAACGTTAGATATATTTATTTACAATGATAGTGATATATGAGCTATCGTTTTATGGTATAAAAACTATTTAACTTTGTTAAAATTTTTTTAAGAATTTTTTCTTAAATCGAGTGTAAACTCTTTTGACTCACCCCCTGTAGGCCATTGGTTAGCCTCTGCCTCGAAATTTGTTCCTACTACAACCAGCGCCTGTACGGATCGTGACGTGTCGTCGTGCACAGCCGAAAATTTATTTGCATAAACCCCACCTCTGCTTGCCATGTGACAGGCAGGGTTTTTCAGAATGTCCCTTTACATGACGGCGTTCATGTTCCCATCTGGCACCACCATTGACGTTTTTTCTCCATAATGATACTGCCCATACCATCACTGACCGTCACCACTTTCTTTGATTCTGAATCAACAGCTCTTGTTTGGGGTGTCTACCACGTACTCGACAACCCGTTGGTCTTCCATCTTGATGGTCAAGGCTCTCGTCCATAGAGACAACATGTCGCCAGTGTCCGAGCTGTAATCTTCTGTGCTCCCTAGCCCAGCGAAGTAAGGCAACTCTGTGGTGAACGGTTAGGCGAGGACATTTGGTCATTCATCTCGCTCGGTAACCATGTTGAAGCAATCTCCGGTTTACAGTTTGACGTTGATTCTATATCCACAAATGGCCTCAAATGACCTACTTCTCGATGATGTCTGAAGATTTTACAGACCGTACTCTGCGATATCACGAGGAAATCAGCGACCTCAGCTTGTTTGTGTCCTTCCAGTCCGAGTCTAAGCACTCATCGGAGTATTGACAATGCCGTTAGACCAGGCATAGCATAGGGAACACCTGTGTCAGTTTTTGTAGCTCCCAACAAATAGAAATACGTTTTAAGATGCTTAGACGTAGATACCTTGTTCATCAGTCATACCTATAAGATATATTCAGATTGTGTGGAATATGTATTTATTTATTTAATATAAGCTCTCTTTACCCGGATAGCTATATTCACTATTTCCAAGGAAATCATATAACATTTTTTTTAATATTTGAAACTTTAACGTTGAAGATACGAAAGAGGTCAAATGAACTTTTTAAAGGTGTTTGGTCTTGTTTCTTTGTGTGCTTAATATTAAGGTTAAGCGTGTTAATGCTTGGAACGCGCTAACTTTCCAAATGTTAGCTAAATCCAATAAAAATGGCAACAAAGTAACTCATTATACTACGGACACCCACGTAATTAAACTGCTATAGCATACATACAGGCTTATATCTTATGGTGAGCACAATATTTGGCATAACATTATTACCACGCGTAATAGATATCCTTTAGGCGATGTGACCTGCGTGTCCCTATCATATTATGTGCTTATTGCGCCAAAGCAAATTTGTAAATCTATAGCGGAAAGAAGCCTCTGGATATGTTCACTTCAATTGCATTTTATGACAATCATCAATAGAATATGAAATGAAATGAAATTTTTGACAGCATTATAACAAAGTTTGTGAAACACACTGTTTTTGTAAATGAACGCGGTAATATATTTCAATAATGGCAGATTTCCGTGGACTATTTATTAAATAGTATTAAGTTAATTAAAAATCATGGAGTATGTTAATTAATGATTTTTAAGCATCGTTTCCCGTAGGAGGTGGTTACTACACCTTATTTTATTTTCAAAAACAAACCAAAACCCCCCTTGTCTTGTGCCAAATGATTCATTGTAATTGAAAATTGACATTTCATGCACCTTCGTGGGTGGTGTTACAAAACAGGTATAGCATATAACATAGCCTAACAAATAGAACTTATATTTTGAAGGTGTCTTTTTACGTAGATACAAGTACCTTTGTTAGTAATACGACTGAAAATGGCGAGTTTTGAGCACTGACTTAATCTTATCAGCAGTATACGTGGATCCTGGTTTTTTTCGGACAACACAACTTCCTGTTCTGGGATATAGAAAATGTTGGATCAACTCAGTTTATTTAAATAAATAAGTTTGTGAATTTTGAAAGTTTTCGAAATATACATTTTGTTGCCTAGGTCTGGCTCTTTCATTTAACATCTCGCTCGTAAAAAGCATGCAAAAATAGCAGAGATATAGTGCCCCAAAACGCAAAATGCCAACATTTTTATAATACTGTTGCTAGATTTCAGGAAAATGATTCCTTTTCACAGTAAGTTTACAAGATAAAGAAACACGAGGCATCCGTGTAGATAACACATTGGCTCAATGTCTTCATCATATATACACTACTTTCTGACACTTGAGAGAGTGTTGCTCTAGAAGATATAGCAACGAGTGAGTCAACGAAAAGCCGTCTTTAGTCAGGGCTCCAAGCACTGTAGAAAAGTAGGGAGGTTACCTCGAGAGAACTTTTTGCAGACTAACATTAACTGGTTGTTTAAAACCTCAGGATTACGAATCCAGAGGTCGTAAAATTCGCCAGGATTGCAAAAAATAGATATTACGCAATAAAGATGACGTCATCTAATTTTGGGGGGAAAATTTGAAATTTTACTATTTTATTTTCTTGCATATTTGAATAGAGTCTCTCACAAGCTTCCTATTTCACTTTATTTGGAAGCTATATGATATTTACATTTTGTGTTAGAGAAAAAAAAAAAAAAAAAAAAAACTTGTCTTGTGCCAAATGATTCATTGTAATTGAAAATTGACATTTCATGCACCTTCGTGGGTGGTGTTACAAAACAGGTATAGCATATAACATAGCCTAACAAATAGAACTTATATTTTGAAGGTGTCTTTTTACGTAGATACAAGTACCTTTGTTAGTAATACGACTGAAAATGGCGAGTTTTGAGCACTGACTTAATCTTATCAGCAGTATACGTGGATCCTGGTTTTTTTCGGACAACACAACTTCCTGTTCTGGGATATAGAAAATGTTGGATCAACTCAGTTTATTTAAATAAATAAGTTTGTGAATTTTGAAAGTTTTCGAAATATACATTTTGTTGCCTAGGTCTGGCTCTTTCATTTAACATCTCGCTCGTAAAAAGCATGCAAAAATAGCAGAGATATAGTGCCCCAAAACGCAAAATGCCAACATTTTTATAATACTGTTGCTAGATTTCAGGAAAATGATTCCTTTTCACAGTAAGTTTACAAGATAAAGAAACACGAGGCATCCGTGTAGATAACACATTGGCTCAATGTCTTCATCATATATACACTACTTTCTGACACTTGAGAGAGTGTTGCTCTAGAAGATATAGCAACGAGTGAGTCAACGAAAAGCCGTCTTTAGTCAGGGCTCCAAGCACTGTAGAAAAGTAGGGAGGTTACCTCGAGAGAACTTTTTGCAGACTAACATTAACTGGTTGTTTAAAACCTCAGGATTACGAATCCAGAGGTCGTAAAATTCGCCAGGATTGCAAAAAATAGATATTACGCAATAAAGATGACGTCATCTAATTTTGGGGGGAAAATTTGAAATTTTACTATTTTATTTTCTTGCATATTTGAATAGAGTCTCTCACAAGCTTCCTATTTCACTTTATTTGGAAGCTATATGATATTTACATTTTGTGTTAGAGAAAAAAAAAAAAAAAAAAAAAACTTGTCTTGTGCCAAATGATTCATTGTAATTGAAAATTGACATTTCATGCACCTTCGTGGGTGGTGTTACAAAACAGGTATAGCATATAACATAGCCTAACAAATAGAACTTATATTTTGAAGGTGTCTTTTTACGTAGATACAAGTACCTTTGTTAGTAATACGACTGAAAATGGCGAGTTTTGAGCACTGACTTAATCTTATCAGCAGTATACGTGGATCCTGGTTTTTTTCGGACAACACAACTTCCTGTTCTGGGATATAGAAAATGTTGGATCAACTCAGTTTATTTAAATAAATAAGTTTGTGAATTTTGAAAGTTTTCGAAATATACATTTTGTTGCCTAGGTCTGGCTCTTTCATTTAACATCTCGCTCGTAAAAAGCATGCAAAAATAGCAGAGATATAGTGCCCCAAAACGCAAAATGCCAACATTTTTATAATACTGTTGCTAGATTTCAGGAAAATGATTCCTTTTCACAGTAAGTTTACAAGATAAAGAAACACGAGGCATCCGTGTAGATAACACATTGGCTCAATGTCTTCATCATATATACACTACTTTCTGACACTTGAGAGAGTGTTGCTCTAGAAGATATAGCAACGAGTGAGTCAACGAAAAGCCGTCTTATATCGTATGATCACTGACAGCAATAGGTTATGTTCCAAAGTACTGCAAATAAACGACAGGTGTATAAATCTATATCAATTTTGTGAAACAATCATGCAAAGGAGATTATTTCATACTAATATATTTGGTTTATAAAATGCCTCTCTCTCTCTCTCTCTCTCTTTCTCTCTCTCTCTCTCTCTCTCTCTCTCTTTCCTCCAACAAATGATATCCATAGAAGAAACACCATTGTTTCTCTGTAAAAAGTTACCTAAAGAACTAAAGTATTGGTTTTATCATTACCCTGTATGAATGTAACATACCCAGATGAAGACTTTTAAATTGATCACATCTTGCATAGAATATTCACTTTAACTTGATTAGACTTTTTGTTTGACTCATTGCAAGGTAGAGCTGAGAGATGAAAGCGAAACTCAAGACACGAGACTGTCACAGCGTGCAGAATAGAACATCAAAATGAAGACAGTAATCGGCAAAATTCCAACATACATAAACTAACAGAAATCAAATCGTAATTTGCCTGAATGGGTTTCAACCCTCCATTGTGGATCTCCTTTGTATCCATTTCTTTTAACTCTCACTCAAAATCTTTGACAGAACAACCAAGTATTTACTATATAATATTCTTAATTATATTTTAGTTGATATATGGTATGCACTTGATCAAAAGTATTCTATGGAGGCATCCAGGTTGGTTGTAATGACGAGTTGACCATTGTCAGCAGTAGATGTACATATATAATATTTTCTGTGTTCCAATTCTTCGTTTAGTACGGTATACAATTCGATAAATTGACTAGGTTAGACATACATACCGCCACAAATCTTCTCTATTCTTTGTTTCTAGCAATAAGTTAATCTAATTCTATTAAATTGCTTTATTCATTGAAACGCTTGACTAAATATCGCTTCTTTTTTAGATATAAGGTTGAACATAACCTCATGCCACACTAGTCTAGACATCTGATTGTTTTGACGCACCATATTATGCGCAGTCATGATTTCCTTTATTACTGATGGGAATGATACGCACGTTTTTTTATTTACATTACGAGTTGACTTTGATAAGGTCGTGAGAGCAATAACTGTTCTCTTCTACTATCAGTTATGACGGCGAGTAGCTGTGTAGTTCAGCAATTGATCCAGTAGTAGCCCATATCCTATGTCGGTATCGGCAACCTGCTGGGTTGAAAGGGGTGTATAGCGAAGCTAATATTACTCTGATTTTTTATTCGTGTCATTGCATTAAAGGTTTCACATTGACACTGTAGCGGAATGGTTCGCACAGGTTTTTTTGATTCAGAAGATCATCGCAGCCAAATTCGTCGTATCACGACATTATAAATTGATTAAAGGCTGATTCAGAGAAATGACTTCTGATCAAAAATATGTGTGCACACCATTAACATAAGGGCCATAAGGGCCACTTTTTTGAAGGATAAGAAGATTTTCATACATTGCCACTGATGAAAAATCTGTGTACATCAGGCACTGATAACAGGCGATGCATGTGCATGAATGCCAAGATTTGGGAGAAGAAGGGTTTCTTAGAATTTGAACACAATTACCATACTGACCACCAGGTGACATCCGGCCACAAACTCTGTACACCACATAATTCAGTTTGGATCAGGGCCGCATAAGATCCAAGCGTTTGGCACTGGTAGCAATTTGAAATGCGTATGAAACAAAAAAAAAAGAAATAGATCTGAAGACAGATCTGAGCACAATAGAGGTAGAATAATGTTTTAGCTGGGTAAATTTGAGAAATGTGTCATTTGACCCTTTATGACCCCTTAACAACATTGAATGCACTCGAAAGTATTTTAACACGTTTATGATGTGATAAGGTAGAATTTCAGCCTATTTGAAGCATGCTTACCTTTGACCTCTCAATAACCCTTAAAAGACCATCATTGATTTCGAAAATATTTAACATGTTCTGAATTTTATAGGAATTATTTCAGTCAGATTTAAGGCAATCAGAGAATTTTTAAAATATGACCTTTAACCCACTTATGACCTTATGACTTATAACCCTTATTGATCTCAACTGACCGGCATAGATTTTTTAACATGCATCTGTGCAGAATTTGATATTTTTAAGATTACTTTGATGAAGTATCCAAAGCTGCTGCATATGCATGAGCCCCGTTGCCATGCAACGCAATCTGTAGGAGTAGCATTTTGGTATAAATCAACTATTGGCCCTTCGGACCCCAAATACCTTGTTGGGTGCCGGTGTTTGACCTTAGTTGCCTGAAATTAACCTGGCCCATTAATTTTGTAGTAGATTTTAAGTTCATTGATAGGTCCCAGAGGGTGTTTTGAGTCAATCCCACAATGCACCAGTTTTGGGAAATTCACCTCAGTATGGTCATGTGATCCCATAAAAATCCTATTCTTAACACATAAAAACCCTGACTTGAATGCTCATTTTAGCCCACAAAGTGTTAGTACTTAGGGAATGTTTAGCATGGTTATGAAATGTCTTGTGGTTCTTAAACTTTTGGAACACTTTTTATCCCTAAGTACTGACATGAGTTTAGTACAGTACAGTATAGGCATATTGCTATGCATCATGGGATTGATTCAAAACACCCTCTGGATAGGCCCTATGTGTAAGTTACAAGATCATATTACATAATCTGTAGAAGGATTAATGTTTTACCATGCTCACAAGTCAAGTCATATGTATAAGTCACACAATCACATTACATAATCTGATTTAAGGCGTAACGTAATTTGAAGTATTTTCACCTTTGACCCCCTAAAGCATGCGTCATATGACGAAAACCAAGTCCTACAAGATGACAATACTAGTTTGGAGATTTGAGCTAATTCTAAATTTTATGCATGGTTGACGTTGTCGACCCCCCGGCATCCCATCGTGACCTTTGACTCCAATCTGCTGATGTCGAAACTCTGCGTTCGTGTACTTGTCGCTTTGACCAAGTTTGGTATAAAATTTGATGATTTTTTTTTTAATGAAGCGAGGTGCAGCCGAGCACAATATTTTTAAAACTCATAACAACGCCGATATCGTTTTGTATCGTGAGAAAGAATCCATTCAATTTTATCATTATTATGTTTTACGAATCTGACTTGAATATAAAGAGAGGTAACTCATGAACTGTAAAAAGGTTAATCTAAAGGCTTCCATTGCAAATCACCTTTTAAGTCGGCAAGCCAATTCTTCACAGTCAGTATTCTCTCCTTTTGGACTAACTGTCGAAAGATCACGACGCTAGTCTTAGTACTTTTCCGCGTTGCAGCACCGCCTTTAATGTTTATTCATTCTTGATGTTCCTCATATGTGGTCAGAAATCGAGAATTTCCAGTGTTGGCCGCAATGATTTTGTCTTGTTTTAGTTGCCGTACAAGATTCCGTACAGAAACAAAGCACATTCGGGGACTCGACTGTGCTTTGTTCCTAAATTTGATTACAACGATCGGGAATTGAACCCTTGCCTCCGGCTTAAACGTCTAAACGTCATACGCTTTATCCGTCTACGATATCGAAACTTGTTGGCAACTGATTGATGGATATCTCTTGCACAAATCCTCTAAGCTATTTCCTTTAGTGGTTGCAAAAGTCGCAGTGTCCTCCTTCGAATGCGGGGTCAGAATGTGAACAAATAGACTTCTTGTGAAATCTAATGTAAATTTAAGAGTTCAAAAACAATGCTCTTCTGCGTCATATAGAGTCAATGTGACATTTACACATACTTGCAATGCTTAGCGTTGCCTACTCAAATCAAATAATGAGATACTCACTGGACCCTTTCGCAACATAATTTTATCCCACGTGTAAAGATCTGATTCAGAGGATGCACGTTTGTATACGTTTAATTTTAATATTTGAGTAGAGTTTTTAATAATCACGTTCCTGGCTTAACTTTGGAATTTGGAATCAATTCATAACCAACAAAGTTTAATTTCATCCAAATGCGTTTCTTTATCATTTCAAAGAATTTTAATATCATTTAAATTCAAACAATCAAATTAAACTTCCATTAAAATTATTTGATTTTATTTAATTGCTTTACGCTATAAATATGAATATCAAAAGGAGGTATAGGGTTCTTCCCACAATGCATTTCTTTCAATAAAATTTTGCACTGGTTGTCCCATGAGTTGATAATGACAAGAAGTCATTAAATTGCAATATTGGGATGTGTACTGTTCATTTTTGTTACTATAAACTCATGTAACAAACCATGCAAAAATTGTATTCGAAGATGCTGTAGCTGCCTCTAAAATAGTGAGTATGAGTGAAACTTAACCTATATCTCTTTTAGTTGTGACTACTAATCCAAATTGTCACATTAATACTGAACTATACTCGCTAAATTTCATAAAAATCAAGGAAAAAGTGGTTTTGTGCATTGTAAATATCATGATACCTAACATAAACAAGCAGCACTGCCAATCATACCCATTGTTGAGGGTTGTTGATAAAGCTATTCATAAGATGAAATGGCGTGGATGAGTGACCATCTCTCAATTCAGTGGTCTAAATCTTGTTATATAACATATTGTTGTTATATTGCCTCCATTTTTCTGATTAAACTCTTAAAAATATTATTTTCTCAATTTTATTTGAGAAAAGATTTCTCACGGGAAAAGTACTTTGTTTACTATAGAAGAGAGAAAGGGGAATACCCCTAGTTTGTTTTGCTAAGTGCACCTGTTTACATTGCACAATAGGGGAAGTGGGGAATTCCCCAAGAATGCTAAACTTAGAAACTCAATCAACTTGTTTATGTTTTGAGATCAAAACATTGTAAGATCAGGGAATTTCCCCACAGAGTTATATATGGAAAGTGATGTGATTCAGGTTATGTTTATGCATGATGCTTTTGTAATGTCTATTTTTAGACTGGAATCTTTGTGAAGTCAGTATATATTTGAGATTTGAGTTAAGTCTCGCCGTCAGCAGTTGCAATCAGCTATACAGTATGGTTATAGCTAGTTTTATCTACAATAATGGTAGATTTTATGCTTCACACACAGTGCCAGGATTTATTATATTTTAAATTCCATGTGAGCAGAGTGCTGTAATTATTCTACTGTCGTCTTTGAAGCCGAAAGTGCTGGGAATCAAAATAGGATTCCAAATTGTGGACAGATAGAAATCGTGGCGATTATCTTGGACTGATATACTGTGGAATATTATATTGTCGTCGAGGGACTTATGTGACCTTGTCGTCTTGAACTGCTGGACAAAAGTTATCTTCAGGACTGAGAAGATTCCAATGGAATATTACCTGAGGATTTATAAGCGTGACTTTGCATGCTGTCGTCAGTTTGGAGTCTTCGCTGTGAGGACATATCATCGTTGAACTGCAACGCTTCTTGTGGAGATTAATGGACATTCTTGTTTACAATTAAGTATACATGTAATCTTAAATATTGTGTGTAATTTTATGTTAAGTTGTTTTGGACATATCAAATTCTTGAACCAATTACAAATCATTAAAATCTGTTATATTATATAAAATTCAGATCACTTGTGCACGGGGCTCGTTTATTAGTGTTTTAAGGTATTTCTGACCTTAGACGCCTACGAGACGTCATAACATTGTCCAGTAATTACAGTCTTTGCATTCAAGTAGTGCTACTCCTGTCAAATGAAAGTAAACAGTAAAATGAAGTCAACAAAATATGCTGCTGTGCAATCCTATGTCTGTCCTTGTGTGTCTGAGGGTTTGTACTGAGCAAAGCTGAAGACACACATTCGATGGGTGTAGTGTTCACCACACTCGACGAGTTGAAATCTTCACACTATCTATTATTATTTTGATCGAGTTGTTTTCACAAACCCAACTGAACTGATAATTGCTAGTGTGTAACTATATAATTACTTAATTCGATGATTTTAATATACTTCATCAATTGAGTATTTACAGCTATTATAATCCATCTTAACTATGTATTATCCGATCCCGGGTGGGGTGCCCAAAAGTGATTTATGGTTACTCACCCGTCCATACCCAATTACTCCAGATTAATCTCATTAGATTTTTTCTTCTTGGATTTTTTTTTTCACTCAATAGGTATTTTTAATATTTGTATATAGATATTTGTGTTTATTTGTGTCTCAATTGAGTCAAGATGTGTGTGTGCCATGTTCCAAAATAATTAAGCAATGTCACAAAGATATTTCATGTACGTTATGTAAATCATATGTTCATAAGAAATGTACAAATCTAAAATCTCGGGAGTTACGTTTAAAAGAATGGATATGTAAGAAATGTATTGATACCCCTGATTCAAATGAATCGTACGAAAGTGAATGTGAACCCAATGGCATTAACTTTAACGACATTAACGTGATAAATAGACAATATGTTTTCAACCCATTACTTTTAAAATTTGTAAACAATGATATTATGATTAACCACAATTGCAACCATGCTCGTATTGTTCTTCCAGAACAATTGAAATTACAACTTTCCGAAAGTAACGGTGATTTCACTATCTTGAATGCTAAATACGCAGTCTTACTCAAAAAACGTGATAACTAGAGTGGCATTGAAACGTCACCATGATTTCACTGTAATAGGACTTACTGAAACCCATTTAACTGAAAAAACCACATGAATATTATAACATCCGGGATAACTGAATATGTTAACAGTTGGCCGTAATAAAGGCGGCGTATGTATGTTATGTTAACTGATAAAGTTAAATATGAAATTCGAAGGTCTTGTAATGCAACTCGAATTACGAATCATGTGTTATTGGAATTTAAAGAAAAATACAAAAATATATGTTTGTTTGGTGTGGTGTATAGGGCCCATACGTCTATAGATAATTTTACATCCGATTACATGAAAGTGATTACATGCTTACTTACGAAATATGCGAAAAAAATGACTTATGTAATGGGGGACTTCAACATAGATCTTCTCAAAGATGAATATCCCCGAGAACACTCATTATACATTGAACTTATTTATTCTAATTCCATTATCCATAAAAAAAAAAAAAAAAAAAAAAAAAATAAATAAACAAAAAAAACATCTATAAACCAACAAGGATTACAGCGACAACAGCAACAATTGATTGATACATATAAAATTGTGATAATGAAAAACAGCTATTATAGTACACATCAGTGAGCACTTTCAACGTTCTTATAAGTAATATGAGTTTCACGACACATCTAAAAATAAAAATAAATTTTAGTACACAAGATTCTATAGTGATGGTAATATTTCTAGATTAAAAGTTCTTTATCGATTTGAAATGGGAAGAGATTCTTGATATAATCAATTTGATGATGAGTATAATGCGATGTAAACACTTTCAAGAGTTATATAATGAATTATCCACTTTAAGAAATTTAACAAGGAACCAAAAAGAGATCCACGTAGCAGGGGACTGTATGTAGAGTTGTTCGCTTCCGGAGAAAATGGAAATTTTTGTCACAACAGTACTTTAGCATTGAATCCATAAAATTGAATGGCAGCACTTGCCAGTCCCCCTTAATGGCCCCCAGCTAGGGTTTTCAAGGTTTATACGGGGTCAAAATTTAAATGTTCTGATGTGTTAAAAAGCACACCCATGGTTTGCCTGGTCACAATGATTCCAAAAGGTATGTTTACCTATCTATGGCTAATAGTTCCGGAGTTATGGGGTAACACCTGTAAAATGGCGACAAAGTCATTTTGTGTGTAAACATGGGTCAAAAGTTAAAGTTACTTTGATTCATTTAATATGTGGTGCAAATTGTTTCCTGGTTTCCCTATCTTAAAGGATTGAATAAGGAATAGTTTCCTTATCTGTTATGGCTTCGTTTTCACACACGTTATCCAACACAATATGTCCAACAATGTCAATAGGAAGAAAACCAATAGCTGCCAATAGCTGTTGATTTTCTACTTCGCCATTTTGGTTAATAACCGAAGTACACTAAGGATGGTCAAAACTATTCCTAATATTTCTTCTATTAGCTAAAACCAACAATTTGAACCACATTTTACAAAAATTGCGAGTAACTTTAATTTTTGACCGGCCTGTACAAACCAAAATTTACTTTTTTTAAGACCATGTTTACCAGTTTTGAGCCCGCATAATTCGCTAAACTTAATCATACAGTAGTATAACTATAGCCTTTTTGGAATCCTTGTAATAAGACAAGCATCATGGTGTGCTTTTGCAAACACAATCGGAATCTTTTAAGAAAATTTTTACCCCTGTGTAATCCTTGAATCCAAGCTGGGGGCCATGAAAGGGGCATGGCATTGCTTCCATCAATTTTTTTTTATTATCATGTGATAGTATTTCGTGACAAAATTCACATTTTAGCCGGATTTTGTCAGCACATCAATAAGATCGTTCACACAGTCGCCCCACTAACGATCCCTTGGGATTACCAAAGGTCTGCTTAATAGTATAAAACAATAAAAATACAGGTGCTATACTGCAATATGTACAATATGTCCAAATACAACAACATCAGAAATATAAACATTAGGGAATAAGTTGCATGGTTTGATTAGAAAATCAAAACGAATTAGCTATTTAAAAAATTTCGAACAAGAAAAAAAAACAATGCGAAAGACGATGTAATTGGACGTGCTCAACGCAAATATATTTGTGATCATTTCAACGAAAATCTGGAACTTTAAAATTACAGATCCAAAAGTGAATACAAAAGAATTTAATTAAATAATGATTTTTTGCGTGAACGTAGGCCGGCAACTTAGCATCTTAAATTCAGAACTCCGGTAAAACTATTATGATTTTTGAATATACCTTATCAAAAGTATATTCATGAACCCATTATTCAATCTCGAGATTGTGAAAATCAGTAAGAAATTTGATCCCAAGAAAAGTGCTGACCATGATGATATAGGACTTGTGATTGTAAAAGAGTAGCAAATGAAATTATTGCCCGGCAACCTCTCTCACGAAAATATATCAATTTATCTTTTGTTAACTGGTATGGTTCCTAATCCGTTTAAAACTACCAAGGTATCCCGATTTATGAGAGAAATGATGACAGTGAAATATTTTCAAATTACTCGACCAGTTTCACAGTACTTTCGTGTGTTTTCAAACATAGAGCTGGTCTTCAACAGAGCGTTGAATTGTATTGATAGGGAGCAAGATATTCTTACTGCTCAAGCAATCCGGGTTCAGGGTCAATCGCTCGCTACTTCTATGGCGCGATAATGCAACTTGTTGAGTAAAATACAGTAAGCTGTGGAAAATAGGGAAAAATCCACAATTGGAGTGTACCTAGACCTATCCAAAGCTCGATACCTGACACAAATTTCGTCTTCATAAGCTGGAACAGATGGATTCAGAGGGGTAGTTTATGATTGGTTTGCGAGTTACTTAAATGATAGAAAACAGTATGTCAATTATAAAGATAAGACATCTGAACTTAGGTATATAATATGTGGAGTACCACAGGGTTCCCTATTAGTCCGCTTAACTCTTTATTTTTATATATAATGATATACAAATACCCTCAAACACTGCTAGACCTTCATTTTATTTTGCCGATGAACGACAAGTTTGGTAATTCCAGTATGACAGTATGAGTCAAATTCAATTATATTAAGAAATTTCGAAGTAAGTAACTGGTTTAAGGCAAATAAAGCTATCTGCCAATGCTACTAAAACTAATTAAATGATTATGGTGTACCTCCTAAAAAAAAAAAAAAAAATGACTAAAATACAAAATGGAGATGTTGTTGTACAAGGAGATATAGATATCATTCTTGACAAAACACAAGTCTACAAAGGGTGAGAAAGACTAATTTTTAGGAGTTTATTGATGACAATTTAACCGGATGCACTACATTGAATGGAATATCGAAAACAAATCGCGGAAATATTGGTATGCACAACAAGCTTACATTCTATATACCTGAGGGCGCATATTATATAGCCTATATTGTACTCGTGCTTACCTATATATAGTAGTTGTTGGCAAAACGCAATAAACTGTTTTAACACCGGAATGGGAAATGATTTCTGATCTCTTTTCTCTTTTGGATTGCCTGGTTACTGCGATTGTATGGGAACCATTCGTCCTTCCACCCTTTTGTCTTCCACAACCAATCAGGGTGTTTGTGTTTTCCGGGGAACTGATCGGCTTTCTGGGAAATGTTCACTTCGCTATTTGCCACCGGGGAGTCTAGTCCGCCCCCGGACCGCCCTTTCTGTGCTTGTGACAATTATAAAATTTTCCCTCCATCCCTCCCATAATGTTGTGGTAGACCAGCAGAGGGTCTTTTAATTTCCTCAATTTAGGTTTTATTGGTTTTTGGTATCTTTGCCTATGTTTTTTACTTATTGAACTGTTTGTATTTGGTAATTAGAATTTTGGAGGTTGTTTTACTACGATTATTTGAATTTTTTGTTTTTATTTAAAAACAGTGTTTCTAAGGAATTGGGTCATTTAATGATCTGAACCTTCTATAAATTGACTTGAAGCATATATTTAAGAAATGAAATGGTATGGTAACTTAAGGTAGGCTAGTGGATAGGTCGGTTCCTCTAGCAAACTAGTTGTAATCTATGTTATTCCAAAGGAATCTACTTGGGACTTCCAGTGTGAAGTTAGGCTATAATATTGGATCGGTCCTTCTTTGGCAAATTGCTGGGAGTGGGAACACAGCGGCTTAGTATATTAATGTTCGCAGTGTGCATTAGATTAAATAACATAACTTCGAATTTGTAGTTAGGCCGGTTCATTCCTTGGTACCTTCTTTGGGGGGGTGGGGGGGGGGAAATTGCTGAGGAGTGGGAGCCTCAGTTGCTTAGTATATTGCTGGTCGCTGAGTGTTTTTTTGGAATTGGAAAGGAAACGGGAATTTGGAATCATAATATTTTGAAATACTTTGATTTTGGATTTGGACATAATAGGAGTTTGATTTGGTATTGGAAAGAAACTGGAATGTGGATACATAAATATTGAATACTTGATTTGGATTGGAACAAATAGGAGTTTGATTGGATTTGAAATAATAGGAGACTAACGTCCTTCAAATATGTGCCACATTCACTATCGCATTTGCTCCTGTGTTTTCATTCTCGGTGTAAATTATGGTAATACTTACCTGGGGAAGCTCTTGTCAAATATTTGGAAAAAAATAATTCACAAACTTCAAAATGGGGCATTACGGAGAATCATCTCAAATAGTCATTATCGAGCTCATTCTGCCCCACTTTTTTCATAAATATAAGTTTTTATAGTTTGATTTTTTATTCCCTGTCATTAAACGCATATTGTCGATGGTAAATTTATTTTGGAGGGGTGTGTGAGATAAAAAACTAAAAGTAGTATTAAACACTGAATTGCTCAACCTTGTTCACAGAATATGATGCTTTAACAATCTTTACCCTTTTTCATGAACATTTTTGTTCGAATATGTAAAGGCTTCATAACAGATTCAATTGAATAGATTTGTCATAAAGTTGTGAGACACTCTATGGATTCCTTTGTTTTGTCGTCATCAAGAACGGATAAAATTTCACGAACATCGAGGCTGGTGAAGAGGTGATTAGGCCACGGTGATAACGTCGTCTCTAAAGTGACCAAAATTCTAAGCTACTTTTTAAATGATTGAACCAAACTGTCAACTATTATTTCTGGCCCACATGATAGAAATCATATTTTTCTAGTATTCTTTATTGACGTAAAGACGTTCATTTGTGAGTAATAATACTTTTCATATCATTTTCTTATTTTGAATCTTCAAAGCCTTAAAGTTTGTTCAAGTTTGTTTTTTGGAATTTATTCAGCGTGTTCAGTGCATTGAATATTTTCTGCGTTAGAAAAGGGCCATTTTTTTTATATGGCCTTTAACATTAAGTGCCCAAGCTAAAAAAACTTCCGTTGTGCCCAAGGGGGGGGGGGGGTTCCTAGTGACCCACCCAGATAAACACTTTCCTGTGGGAGTTTGATCATGACACTCACACAAGTAAATGGGTGGGGCACGTACGAACCACATACCCACCCTAAAAATTGAAATCCGAACTTTGACACTATGACCTATGGCCAATTGAAATTGGTCAACTCCTCCGAAGAAGAGTGGGTTCGCAACATTTCCACATCCTTCAGCACGCCAATATAAGTTTTGAGCCAAAATAATTCATTAATATCTACTCTAGAATCACCATAAATAATCATTGCAAAATATAGCCCAATTTATACCATCCTGTATTTTTCTCAGAACTTCAAAATCACCTTATTTTTCCCATAACTTACACAGTTAAGAGCACGTCCATGACAAAATTAAAATTGATGCTATCAGCATATAAAAAGGTTTTTTGATTTAAGTATTATTTAATATTAATTAATTGGCCCTCCTAAGGTATATATCTAAGCCAATAATCCCAAGATTTAAATTACTTTACTTTTTATTAGTAAATATCTTTTTTTTTTTCACTTCCGTTGTGCCCAAGTGGGGGGGTGTGGGGTGGGGGGTTCCTAGTGGACCCAACCATTATTCTAATGAGGCCTGGTCGGTATGTTGAATTTTTTTTTAGTATCAAGGGAGAAGCGTATTCATAAATCAGACAATTAGCAAAAACTCCTTGAAAACTTGATTGCGTAACCACCGAGAAATCGCAAAAAATTAAATGTTGGGTACTATGGAACCCCCCCCCATTGGGCACTTAGTGTTAATCTTATCCGGTATCGTGACCTCGAATTTCTATTGTAGTGGATTGGGTAAAGTATACGCCTCTCATAACGAATGGAATCGTCGACACGCCCAAAAACTGTTAATGAACTGACAGGAATAAACATCCTACTATAAATATAGATGATGTTTATAAACCAGAAGTGGTTTCCTTTTGTGTTCAGAATACTTTGCAAACTTATTGCCCCATTTCATTGAATGACTTTTTTTCACCGTGAGATCTGATATCCATAACTATCACACAAGTAACTGGAATAATTTTAATCCAACAGAATAAGATGGTATTCGTGATAACTCAAATTAGAACAGCCTTCCAATCTTGTGGAACTCCCCGAGGATCAATTTCACAATTCAAATTCAAATAAACCTTTCGAAATCCAAAAATCATATTAATTTCTTTCTATCATGTGATTTAGCACTTGTCTTTGTGTGCTGCTTGTGTGATATAGTGGGGGACTTGTAAGTGCACAGATCTTATGTGAGTGTCAAATCCGGATAAAATTGTGATTTTGTACACACTCTAATACCTTGATCCATCAAAAAATTGATGGAACCATTGCCATGCCCCTTTCATGGCCCCCAGCTTGGATTTCAAGGTTACCACAAGGGTAAAATTTAAAATGTTCGATGTGTTTGAAAAGTCCACATGAGTCTGTCTGGTTACAAAGGATTTCAAAAGGTATAGTTTATATACTACCCTGTGACTTATAGTTTTAGGAAATTATGGGGTAAAAACTGTAAAAATGGTAAAACAGTAAATTTTGGTTTTGTACAGGGGTCAAAATTAAAGTTACTCCAATTTTTTGTAAAATGTTTGTTCAAATTGTTGGTTTAGCTTATAGAATAAAATATAGGCATAGTTTTTGACTATCTTACGTGTTCTGGTATTAACCAAAATGGCGAATAAAAAGCCAACAGCTATTGCAGTATTTGATTCTCTTAGACCTGTAGACCTATTTTTTGGATAACGTGAAACCTAAGCTAACAGATAGGCAAACTATTCCTTATTTTCAATCTTTTGCTAGGGAAACAATTTGCACCACATATTAAACTGAATCATAAGTAACTTTTAAACTTTTGACCTCATGTACCCAAAAATGACTTTTTCGCCCTTTTTACAGGTTTTACCACATAACTAATCCGGAACTATAACCATCATGTGTAAACTATACCTTTTTGGCAATCCTTGTGACCAGACAAACACCACTGTGTGCTTTTTAACACATTCAGAACATTTTAAAATTTTTGACCCGTATACCTTGAAACCTAGCTTGGACCATTAGGGGGTTGGCAGGTGCTTCCATCAATTTTATGATTATCAATGCCTAAAGTTCTTTGTGTGCAAAAATTTCACAAATTTTGTTTTTTTTTTTAGCCGGAAGCGCACACTCTTACACTACAGTCCCTGCTAATGTTTCTTTTTTTCTTTGTCTTGTGTTTTAATATGTCATTTACATTGTAATTTTAAGGTGGTGGTTACATCTGGCCTTACTGGCCTTTCGACCACTTCCTCCATAAAATGTGTATTCTTATATTAATATGTGTGTATTACGTTCACCAGTTGTATTTTGTATGTTTTTTTTTATGGAAATAAAGAATTTCATTGTGGGAGGAACACTATACCTCCTCTTATAAATATCTATTTCAATGGATTTATTTCCACGTAACCTCTAATACAACTTTTTCACACAAGCATGTCTATTACACTTAGGAACGACTTCAAAACATTAAACATGCACGCATGGTCATCAAGCATGCTTAAACCAAATTACTGTCAAACAATAGAAAATTGGAGAATAACTGCGCTGATGTAAAGCTTTCATTCAAATGTGTTCTCATCTGAAAGCGTTAAGTTGAGAATAAATTGAGAATTTTATAATTTCGTATTGGAGTAAATACGAAATTTAGCGTAATATCTTATAGAGTGTGTCTCAAAAAAAAATTGTGCTCTGATTCTCATGACTTGCGCCCTCTTTGGGATCACTCAACCGTGAATTCTTGTAGTCAGCATATAGCCTAGTTAATTATCTTCTTATCCTGCGAGAATTAGAAACTTCCATCAACAACTTATGCAAATATCGCCAGTTTTGCAAGCTCATACCGTTTCAAATTCTGCCAATGGGATTTACACAGTTAAGATGTGAAGGGAGAGCATTCAGCCAATAGCCCTCTTACCATAAATTGTATATTGCAAAAACTATACACAGAGGGTCCTTGCGACAAGACAAACTATTTGGTATGCCTTTCAGGAAAAAAATTGGAACATTGTTATAGTTGATCCATCGTACAGGCACATACGCATAATTTATTTGGGGTGTGAAACGTTGAAAGAAGTGAATATTTTTGGGACCAGTGGTCTCCCCTATTTGCGTAGGGGTGGACCTACACCCCCTCCTATTTTCCTTTGGGATTTTTGAACACCTCACACCAAAAGAAACTTTTGTCAAATTTCATCTAAACCAGCTTAAATTTTAGACATTTTTAGAAGAAACCAGCAAAAGAGTGGACCATTTCCACCCACGTTGTAGCAGCAACTACAATCTAAGGGGAAGGCGAACATGCACATACTAGAGATTCCTTACACCCTATGCGTGCACAAAAAAGCATGATGGACATTCTGAAGGGGTAGATAAAGTGGTACAAGGGTCGCATAAGTGAAGTTGGGATCATGAAAGGTCATATGTTATAAGGTTATAGAATGCTTTAATTGTTTTAGAAGAAAGCACACAGAATTGTTTGCCTGGTCATAAGGATTCCAAAAATGTCAATGCTCTCTACAATATATGGTTAGAGACCTATGCTGAAAGCTCAGCCCGAGTTTTCTCCCCTCACTCCTTAACTGTGTAAATCCCATAGGTAGAAGTTGAAACAGTATGATCTTGCATAACTGCCGATATTTGGACAAGTTGTTGATGAATGTTTCTAATTTTTGCAGGATAAGAAGATAATTGACAAGGCTACATGCTGACAACACAAATTCTACAGTTGAGTGATCCCAAAGAGGGCGCAAGCCATTAGAATCGCAGCACAATTCTTTTTGAGACACGCTGTATTGCAATATAAGCAAATCAAGATCGCCTTGTTCTCACTTTTAAGATATTTCTGTAGCCAACTATTCTCTATTGAGTGTCTTATCTATGAAATCACTAAATATAACGCAATATATGGATACCTCAAAATCCTTCGTTGCGTTTTTTATCTCTATTCGATGAATATAATAGTTGACATTATTAGATTATTTATTCTGACAATGTTTGTATAACAAAATTCGCCGTAACTGAATATCTTACTATGAATCACTTCCAAAACATACCATGCTTATCAAGGCACCCCAATTCTATTATATAACATTTCTCGCGTACAAATCATAATTCTCTTGATTTTTAATAGGAATTCAATATTGTATATCCATCTTCCAAAAGTTGTTTTTCAGTCGGGGTTATCCAATCCTGTGTTCATAAGCATATACCAGTAATTAAACCATTTTCCCAACGGACTGTTTCCATACAATTTGGCTCATACCAGGAAAACATAAATAACATTGACATTGTGACATAAAAATAATAAAAATACCTCAAGTTCTATTTAAACGGCAAAAACAATTTTGAATAGCGCCACAAAAACTGCTCCATTATGCTAAATAGCCCCATACTAACGCCTCGGTCGATTGAATTGTTTTACACCAAAATATGCGCATGATACTACGTGTATCCCATCGACGCCCAAAAAAAAATTAAAAGAGAAAATAAAAAAAAATCGATTTGTAATCTTTTTTTTTTCAGAAGTCTTTTTAGCACTTTTTTTAATTTAGAAAAAACCTAAAAAATTAAAAAAAGATTTTAGAAATTTTTTATTTTTTTTTCGAATTTTTTTTTTAGAATTTTTTTTTCTTTAGAAATTTTTTTATTTCTTTTAATTTTTTTTGGGCGTCGTTGGTACGTTGAGAAAAAAATGGATGTGAGGGAAAATAAAATTGTAGCGATTAAATGGCTGGGGATTACAAATCCGGAAGCGCCACGGAGGAGACGAGACTGAGAGGTTAGTGGACTTGATTCGCTGCAAGAGTTTTGTTCTGCCTGCTGAGCCATGGCACTGCCGGGCTATACTGTAGATATGCCGTATTGCATGCATTACTGCATGTCGCCATAACTAAATTCACGCAATATTAGTTCAGATTAGGATGCATCACACAAAAATGTGATATTTTCTGTTTTGTTGCGGGATGGGCGATGACGCCTGATTTGAAGCCTCTTTGACGTCACAATTGACCCCCTAGCTTAATGAAAAAGCTCACTTCATTTCTCATATTCTCTGTGAACAGAGGGTTAATAGATCCCACCCGCCACGCTTTTACCTTCTTTCCCCCACCCCCCCAACTACTAAACTAGTTTCTTTCCCAAAAAGAATTCCTTTTTTCTAGACGGGTATTAATTACAACTTATTATTGTTGATCCTACGCTGTTATAAACCCCGTTGCCATTTATTTTTAAAACCAGTGATTGTCCCCGATTGGTCTAACAGGAGCAGTGATGCGGGAGGGCTAGTGCTTCCCCCTGCTCAGAACCCTTTGCCCAATTGCCCTCCCCGTCCGCCCCCTAATAAACTGACCGTTAGTACAGTGTCTATGGAAAAGGACCCAAATTCCCCCGTCATAAATGCATCGGCACCACCTTCTAACCCCCCCCCCCCCTCCTTTGAAAAGGTCTAACAGACTAAAAGTAGTATTGATCTATTTCATTTATTTAATTGTAAGGTCATCCTTTGCAGTCATTTTTAGCGAAAACAATGGAGAATCAACTAGGAGGTCGAATGTGTTTTTGTGTGGTGGGGGTGTGGGGTTTGCCACAGCGTAGCCATATGTGTAAAGTGGCCAAAAATGGTACTTATTTTAATTATGAATCTCTATGAAGCACATACTGACAATATTTGTATATCATTCTTATTTTTAGAGTATTGTTATTCTTTCTATTAATATAAACTCACAGTTATGACGTCACTATGACGTCATATTAAAACGTTATATGTTTGTACTTTATTTGAAGAAAGGCCATGTGTAGCTACACACGATATACCAAAACAAGATATGTTTGTCCCTTTTTTACGAAAAAATTGGGGGTCCGAGATGTATAGAAAAACCGTTGGGTGGACGAATTCGTAGACTACACAAGAAGGTTTCTTTCTTTAATCAAGAATTATTTCCCCATGAGAGGCCTATGAATTAGATACTACTCTTATCATATAGAGACAAAAACGAAATGGTATAACATGGTAGCATAGAAACGGGCATGGGCCCGAAAATTGGCTTCTTGCGACCACCTGTTTATTGATCCATTGTAATGATACTTGTGCCAGTGCGCCATCAGAGCACACCACCCCTGACCGACAATACCTGGCCACTTAATACAACATTCATTCAGTGAGTTAGGGACAATGACGTCACGGGTGGCCAAACAAGACATTCATAAAGCTTTAACTTTTTCTGTGGATGAACATTGGCTTAGGAAATTTTCAGGATTGGGGTGTGGCCCCCGCTGGCCTTCGCGAAGGGCGGACGCTGGACAAGGAGGTTGCTGGAGGGGAAAGCTTTTGGAATTGGAATGTTTTGGTTAAAAGTGTTTAAAATTTATTGGGGGGGGGGGGGGGGGGGTTCAGGGTATTCGAGCCCCCCCCCCCCCGCAATCAAAATTATTGGGTGCCACGCCCCCCCCCCCGTTTCCTAACCCAATTCACACAAAACAGCAAAATTATCCAAATTTAGTCTTATTTTGTGTGAGTTCGTCTTAATCGTGTCCAACACAGTGCATCTCACATATGATGCCAACAATAGAGATGTGTATGCTACGGGCTACAACGTATGGCGGCTTATCACTTTCCGCAAGGTTCTTGTATTTGCATTTTGCTCCAGGCATACCAACATGTTCAATTGCTGGTATGTCCCTGATCTGCTTCCAGGTACAACACCTCTCAAGGAAACTTATATCGGCCAATTTGTGTGGGTAATCTAATGCGACAGTAGGACATGCAATCTAAAAAGCAGAACAAAACAGACTCCGGCCAGTAACTCCTCCTCCCGTGCTTGATTCCCCGGCAGTCTGACCCCCAGCCATTTAATATGCGAAGTTTTTTTTCACTTCCAATTTTTTTATCCGTCCCAACGACAGCAAAAAAAAATATCCAACTTGAAAAAAAAAAATTCCAACAAAAAAAAAAAAATCTGCGAGAAAAATTCTAAAAAAATTCCTAATAAAAAAAAATAAACTCCTTGAAATTAAAAAAAAAAAAGTGAAAAAAGCTCAAAAAAATCAATTGATTTTTTTTCATTTTTCATTTTATTTTTTGGCGTCGATGGTACACCCCGTAACGCAACTAATTTTGAACAATTACGATAAATTTTGGGCGAAATAATTTACCGTAAAAAACGGTTCACGAAAAACACAATGTTAGGTCCGCCTAGACCCCCGCCCCTTTCACTTAACGAATGTGTTAATATGGATTTCCAAAATTACCATCCCAATTTAACAAATTTTTTACTTTAAGCAGAGCCGATACTAACTCGGCTTTACTGAGGACAAGTTTTTCGAACGTATCATTCTATGCTACGTTTTTTAATCATATTCTCCAATTGAGATCCTACAGATTTGAGGAGCAAATGAGAACGGTGAAGGAGAAAGAATATAATAAATATGACAGCCAAAGAGAAGAGACAGAGAGCGAGGTATGAACACCTGCATTAAAACTTATAATCCAGGGATTGAAATTTGATATTGTTTGGTCAGGTACTTCTTGTATATTTGGATTTGCTTGACTTATGAATACATCAATAATCCTTTCCGTTGTCCTATCTCAGGTGCGGATCCAGGGAGGGTCGGAGGGGGCGGCGCGCCTCCCGTAAGTTCTCAAAATCTTTGCAAAATCAGCCCATTTTGGACAAGTTCAGCCTTCAGCCCCCCGATATATTGACGGTTTTTTTTTCAAATCCTGGATCCGCCCCTCTATCTATCGAGCAACGGCTGACGTTTTTTTTCGCAAGGGAAAAATTATAGTAACTCCATAATAGTCCGGCCAATTTACAGTTTTGATCTGGGTCGAATTGCCTAATGCAGTACTTAATATTGTGACTTTTCATCACAGAATATTGTATAAAAAAAAAATGTGAGTGGTGGGAAAGTCTGCAAACAAGGGTCAATTTTAACAGAATAAATGTTAGAATTGAAATACAGTTTTGCTTAGTCATACAATCGAGAGTGTCTTCAAAAGGCAGCCATCAGTTGACCTAAAGTCATGGCGGTTGAGCGTGTTTCATTGTTAAAGAGACACTGGCACATTTGAAAAAATAGTGCGCCCTCAAGATTTTTCAAAATCGATATTTTTGCATGGTTGTAAAGCTTTTATATACAAAACCCCTCACCCGAAATGATTAAGACCAAATCAGCTTCCTTATGGGTAAACAAAACGATTTTATAATTTAACGTCGCCGGCGTCGTTAAATTCAGCAGACGACGAAAATGGCTTTTAACACAAGAACACGCACTCCGTATGCATGTTTCTCACGCTATGCACACTGTTTGACCGGTCTATAATTGTTGTGGTTTTAACACTTAACTGCATAAGGGGTTTGCACTTCCGTTAGTGCATTATTACATTATTACAAGGTTACAATTATACACAACCATGCATTAAGTGACACACACGTCACGGGAAGAATGCGGTCTTTCACTGAATGGCAATCAATATGGCTATACCTTTTATTGCAACTTTTAAAAAGGGAGCGATTTTCTTATAATGGGTATTGTGTTGGCAATATTGGTCGCAATGGGGCAAGAAGGGTACCAAAATTTACGGAAGAAAACGACCTATTGATATAATTTTATGTTTTCGTGCAAAGACCAATGGTTTTGTAACCTATGGGGATATTTAAAACATGCTGCGTTACTTTTTTGGGGGTCTTTATGTGTGTCGGTATTACTTAGATCATTCCTGAACCCACAGTGTCATCATTGCAAGGTGACATTCACTTTAAATAAGGTGACAATGGAAATATGCATGGCTATTTTCCGGCAGTGGAACCAAGTTTGAACTGGGAATTGCAATGGAGTATTGATTGCTGTCATAATTATATGCGCGGAAACGTGTTTGTGGGCGCGGTCAAGCATGGTTTGCATGACACGTACAATGTACACACATTCGATTGTGTGTATATTTAGGTCAGTCACCCGAATGTACTACACATGCGCGAATTCAGCGTCGGTGACTTGTCACTAAAATTTGTTATACATGCGTCAATGGAGAGCTTTGTTTGTGGTATTGCCAGCCATAGGATACTGTGTATAACAGAATTTCCGGATCCGGAATTTTATAACAAGGTTGTGATTTTGGGATATCGATTTCAGCTTAGCTATTTCACACAGTGATTAGTATATGGACAGGCATTATGTGTATGCAAAAACATGATTTGTTTGAAAAATGAGGGCGCCCTCCTCGGGAAATCTCTGAGTCAGCCTTTAAGTATTGAACAGGCAGTACGTTCATTAAAAAGCACGTTTGCAGCGAAAAACTTCGATTCGGAATACTTTCTTGTGATTTCTTTCATATGATATTCCTCTCATAGAGCAATTTTGGGTGCAGTGGCGGTGAAATGTAAAACAAATCTGTAAAAAAAATAAATAATAAAGTTTACTTAACTCTAAAAAACATTAGGTCAAGTAGCTGAGAAAGAAACTAATTCTGGAGCCATTCAGTTGATGCTGCTGTTGAAGAGCATTTTGGACAGCTTGGATATTTTTCGCTGACCTTCCAGTCGTAAGACGTCAAGAAAGGTCCCTGTTTAGGTCGAGGCTTGTACCTTTGACTTCACATTTGCAAACGTTTGCATACACAATGGAGCCGACTTGCACATCTTGCACTGGGAAAGTTTATCAACACAGCTGCACAATTCGCTTTAATACCACGTCGGCCCTTTGCTGGGGTGTAAGCGAGGCATGTTGAAGGCACAAAATATCCCACACGATATACACTGGATGTTCTTATTTCTCTGACAATTCTGGCTAACAACCATGTCACTGGTTCAAATCATTTTATGCTTGTCCTAGCCATAATGAATTGGCGCAGTTACAGCTGCACCTGTTCCAGTTAATTGTTCACTGTGCGGTCACGCATGTATCACAAGGCTGCATGAAACCGGTATTAGGATATTCATTTAAGTTTATTCTAAAAGTATGTCATTTTTTTTTCTTCTTTTTAGATATTAGTATATTAGAACACAAAAAGCAAACTTTACATGCTCTTTTTACATTTCATATTATGTTCTCGTACCCAGCAGACGTCATTGAATTCTAAAGGTGGGTGACCGAATCATGTTCCCATTTTTCATGTAATGTTTTCTTCAGGAAGCATAATCACCAAAATCATCTGATACAAAAGTTGACCCTGATTGGCCCATAGGACAAATTGTGTGGATTTGGAGACGTTTTTGTTCATAACATCAATGGAAAGGTTTCCTGAGTCTTCAATTTTCTAAACTTTCTAAATGGAATAAAGTGGGGGCGAGGTTGTCAATCACCTTTAATATGTAAATGAGAATAATTCACAATCAAACAAAATGTAATCTATAGAACAACAGCGTAAAAATGTGGGATCGTGGTCCGCAATCATGCAAGCAGTATCCTGCTTATGTTTTTGTCACTTCTTTGTAACCTATCGCACCTGTTAGCCAACGGCTCGATGAAGCCATCCCTATGAGATAAACTATTGTTTCCATTATTATTCTCGCAGCTGATGAAATTGTTCTTTCGTTCACGCCTGTACAAGGTATCGCATTAAGAAAATGATCGTATACTGTTGCTAGGTTTAGGTAAAATTATTTGTTTTAATCATGTCAACAGTGATTTTAGAAGAGAATAAATCACGAGGCACATTCCTGTAGACCTGCAGATAGCACATTGGTTTAATATACACTGTTTTCATGACACTTGAGAGAGAGAGATTTTCCCCAGAAGGTGTACAAACGAGTGAGTAAACGGAACGCGCGTCTAATATCGTCTGATTGCTGACAGCAATAGGTTCTGCTCCAAAGTACTGAAAATAAAAGACAGGTGTATAAATCTATATCAATTATGCTGTTATGGATATCAAAATACATATGTTGAAACAATGATAAAGACACAAATGACCTCAAACGGATACGTCTTATAAAGCTCCTCTCCTTCTTCTTGCTTTCTCTCTTTCCAATAATAAATACCATTTTTCAGTGTAAAAATTAATGGTTATCAAAATGTGCTGATTAAACTGGTTAATCAAATAGTGTTGCCAAAAGTTTTCTGATTGGTCCGACGGTGGTTGCTATAGCAACCATATAAAATCCGGCTCCATTGATTTCCGCGCACTATATTCATGCACCTTTTACCCAGGTGTGGTGTTCCGTTAAGTAGTTAAATTTCCCGTGTTTAGCCATTTAGAGGTCTTATTTTGTTACCATGACAACAATATCAAAATAGTGCCCGTTTTTCGAAACTTAGGCTACAAGGTGCTATACAACACGCCTAAGTAATCAATTGGCAATGTCAATAAAATTGTAATCAAAGGTTGGGTTTAAAAAAAAACTAGAATCCACCCTAATTTCAGATGAAAGTTAGCACTTTTAAAAACATTGCAAACTTGCAAAAATATGGGTTTTGAAAAATTTTGAGAGCGCACTCTTTTCATGATGTGTCAGTGTCGCTTTAAAATTAGCAATGACAGGTGGTCTCTTTACTTTACTTGACGACGATGTTGATGCTGATGCTGACCACCTGCAGCTGACACAACCAAGATAAGAGACTCGTAAACAATTCTGATAATTATTACATCAGACAGAATTTAACAGATATGAATATGTCATGTCCAGCACAATGCCATCACAATGACATGTTTCACAAAACTGAAATTGAATAAAAAATATTACTCTATTCAAAATAGGGATTGAGTCCTGTTTTGAATCCAACGCACTCTCGCCTTGCTCTTGTTGAGCAAAAAAATGAACGTCTCTCTGTTCGATTGGTCAATTTTTGTTGAGTACAGGTTTACTCTGCAGCTGGTGTTGAACAAATAGTTTGCTATTAACGGCTGAGTAAAAACAAACCCTTAAATGTACGCGACAACAAAGGCTCCTTAAAAATTGATAATATACTCACCATTTGAAATAATATCCCTAGATAGATCTAATACTAAAATCTAGATATGATCGTTGATTTTTATTTCAATTTTTTTCACCGTGGCCTCACCCCGCATTTTCTCACCCGTAGACTGTCTTCAAAAGCCTCCACACAACGAAGATAAATTACTTCAATATACATTAAATATGTATTTCTATAATCATTCATTATATTAATATATGGGTAGGATTCGGATTTCAGTGTTTGAAATTTTACGCTGTCTTCCTTAATGTTACATTATTATGTAATTCAAATTCCTACAGTTGCTGAAACAGGCTTCTTCTAATGGAGCATCCTTTTTCGGTCGGTTAACATTGTTTACCTAGTAGGTTGTTCCATTGAAAGATTTAGATTCAAAGGCAAACTACCTTCCGGGAATAAGATGATACATAACAAAGAAGCGAAAAGAAAATGTGTCAAATACACAGTTTTACATCTAAGGGGAAGGAGCACATTAGTACGTAGTGAATGAACCGCGGGAAATGCTTTCAGAATAAATGTTTCACAGAAAGTGTAAGAATGCGGTGTTTTAATTAACCGCAGAAACTGAGTCAAGTACTAAAAAAGTAGTACTGTGTATTGCTATCTTTATTCAAGAGCTACCGTACAAATAAGTTCATGTCCGTTCAAAGTAACAATTCAAGTCAGTTGAATTGACTTCGATGTTAACTACGATAATACTGTGGCTTTGGCCATTGCTTAACTTTAATTATCTTATTATATTTTTAATTACCTCAGCTAGACCAATACCAAATATTTCCAAGCTCCTTTAGTAGGACTAAGGTTACCACAATTAGTCGCATCACAGGTGATTAACGTATAGTAGCAAATTGGTTATCTGATTCCTGGGGCAAAACTATACCTTATTATATACATATAGGAAGGCGGTTTGTAATATTAGAGTGTCGGTATTATTATCAGGAAAATGCGCGGCAGACCGGGTACCCTAATAATTAATAACGCGAACAATTTGTACTCGTTTTATTTTCACCAAGTACAAACAAGGTATCACATAACAGTGACGCGACGACAAATATAAACATCTTATATCACATTCATCTGTTGTCGATTATTGCCTTTGAACTGCATTTAATGCCCCTGGTCATTCAGAATGCGACTGGCTGAAAATTATCAACATCTACACTGGTTTGCATTTTGTTTGCGACTCGTTTACTAAGAGTACGACATCTTGGGTTCTTTTTTAAATCACTGAACTCATATCCCCAGACATCAAGGTATTCGCGGCTGTATTTTACGTACTAAGACTTTTAAGAATAAGATCCATCACATTTTAATCATTGAGAAGTCTTACTATTGGCTACATTCGGTGAAATATGAATTCTCGTTTGCGGCTGCAGACAGATTATGAGTATAATCCGGGTTAGCATTAGTAACCTACCTATCAGTTAGATGAGGCGATCACGTTGATGTATTCGCGTGATTGGTATGAACGATGGTTGATGAAAACTTAAATATGTGAAGATTGTATTATAGTCCAGGAACTTTAGGTCTGTGTAGCCAGAAGGCGGAAATAAATAGGTACAAGCTGAATTTTATAGGATAGTTTCCTAATATTATGAAGAGCAACATATCAAAAGTCCCCAAGAATCCGCCAAGTTCTATTTGAGAAATAAGGGAGTAAAGTTTATACAGGGATAAAAAAATATCAATGATTCAACTGAGCTAAATCATGGGCTATCGTATTCTTCTATTCAAACTTAATAAGAAAATGTACGGTTTGTCTAACTTTTGAACTTTAGGTTTAGGCATGCAGGTCAAAATATTTTCAAGGTCATCGTGGGATAAAATTTTGCAAAACAGTACGACTTTTATTCAACTAATTCCAAATTACTCGTACATGTTGTATGGTCATATTATGGCAAATAACGCTCATTCACACTATCTACATCTTCGAAATATTGACCTTACAGGGCAGTGGCTTGTGACCTCCCATAGACCCAGTAGAAACCTGCCATAATGAAACCCATAACTATGCAAGTAAATTACTTAAACTATTCAAATATATCTTATCAGTTTATACACAATAAGACGAACAATCTGATACAATTTTGGAAAGAATCGGAGCACTCCGAGCATTTACCCCCAGTATAACCTTGAACAGTTACTTCCATATAAGTAATAATCCATAAGTCGCAGATAGGGCAAACTATACCTTTTTAATCCTTATGACATGACACAACCGTTGATATACCTTTGAACGCAATTGGAACATTTTAGAATTTTGACCCCTGTACAAACTTTACCCCCTTATTTCTCAAATAGCACACAGGGGATTCTTGGGGACTTTTGATATGTTGCTCCTTACAAGCATCAGAAAATCTCCTGCAAAAAATTCCGCTTCGAACTATATTTTATTTCCGGGTGTTTTCCTATATATCTTGGACTAATTAAGGCCAACAATTAAATAACTACATTTATACAGTTCAAAAAAAGTAAGTCCCCCCCCCTGACAAATGTGCGTTTTTCTAGAGAAGTTAGGCTCCTTAACTTGTTACAAAAATGTAAAATGTACACGGAAATGTTACACATTTAATGGGCAAACAATTTTCACACATCAGTTAACCTTCTCCCTGAAATTACGTCATTTATTAAATTGGATGACAATAAAAAATGACACTTTCTTGCATAGGGCTTTAACAATCGAGAAAATCAAGTTTTGAAGATTTTTTTAAAGATTCTTTTTCCCCTTTAATTTTCGTTACTGAACATCTGATTCGCATGTTGGTACTTCTCCATCCGGGATTTCTCGATTGTTAAATCCTATGCATGAGAGTGTCATTTTTAATTCGTCATTAAATTTAATAAATGACGTCATTTCAGGGTGAAGATTAACTGTTGTGTGATTTTTTTTTGCACATTAAATGTGTAACATTGCAGTGTACATTTCACATTTTTGTAACAGGTTAAGGAGCCTAACTTCTCTAGAAAAACGCACATTTGTCAGGAGGACTTACTTTTTTTGAACTGTATATTTGGCTAATTAAATTTTTGTGATGTGGTTTGGTAGCAGTTGTAGCAGCAACAAGTATGAAGTTAAAGCGCTTGTTCCTACTAAAGTTGACCATGAGATTCTAGCACTTGCAAACACTCAGCACCAAGTTTCGTGTGAAAATAAGTTGCGGTTTTGATGGTAGAAGCGATAATGCATATGCAATGCCGTATTCACTTTTGTGCTAAAATTGATGGTTGATGACTAAAACGCCAGTATCCTTGTATATATCTTCGGGAAATGGATTTGAAGGCTGAAGTTCCAGGACGACAACGAAAAAATACGACCTATACGGTGCTATATCCCTTGCGACCCTAGAGGAAGATGACAACCAACCTGACCATCATCGCAAAAAAAGGAAATAGCGTTATACGTCTTGTAAGATCTAGGAGCAATTTCCCAATAAATGCATGGGTCCGCTCCGTGATTTTTGGAAAGTGGCAAGAATGGCATTTAAGGGGTATAGTATGGTATATGAATAATTTTCCCTTTTATATGTTACTATCTTGGAAAATAGAGGCGTATGAAACCTCCATTATTTTTATATTCATCTGACAGTTTTGAAAATAATTTTATTGAACTCAATGACCAAGAAAATCTTTAATTTGACAACACAATCGTCTTTTTTATATTGTAAGAAATTTAAAATTTGTTTCAATTATAACATGTCAGCCATCTTGGAAAATGGCACCACACGCAACACTTTTATAGTTTTGGGAACAATCTTAATGAATTCCATGGCTGAGAAATACCAAAATTACCAAAATTGTCTTCCTAAGCGTGTTTGCCCTTAAGATGGCTGCCATTTTGCAAAATGGCGTCGTATGCAAATTGCCACCACTTTTAGTTTTGTCATCATCTGTTTTCATGAACTCCGATACCCTATGGTCAATTTTAGCTATGATGACAAATGTTATTGTTTTCGGTCCTGGTGCTCCTCTCCTTAACTGGGTAATGCTGCAGCACCAATCTGCAAAATCGAGTTCAAAATCGAGACTACCACAAACAGTCCTTTATACAAGTATACTGTTACTTCTAATTAGGCAATCTAACTCGATCCATTGTTTTATTCGATAAAAATCGACCAAATATATATCCTGATACTTTCCTCTAAAGATTTTAAGATTAAATATCATTTTATTGCATACTAGTCTAGACAGCTGATTAAATTGCCGCAACATATGCGCAGTCATGATGTCCTTCATTACTGATGGGAATGATACGGATGTTTTTTTTATTTACATTACCAGTTGATTTCTGATAAGGTCGTGAGAGCAATAACTGTTCTCTTCGGCGACCTAATGAAGGTTTTCACGGTAGCTATGGCGTTTGGCAGCTGTACAGGCTGATTCAAAAGACTTCACTCGTCTTTGTCTTGGTTAGGAAGAAAATCTAAAAGGGAGTCTCTGTAAAGTAATATACCATTGCAAAGAACATTTTCTGAATGTCTAATTTTTTTTTTTAATAATAATTTGCCAAACCAAGTTATCATTTGAATAAAATCACCCATTTTAATGACAGTACACATCTGGGTAACTTGCATAAGTTTCTATTCACGATCAATAAATCGTGAACAAGACAGATCCATTGTTTGCAAATTATATTGTCAAATCGAAAGTTTGACTTTTATATACATATAGGAAGGCGGTTTGTAATATTAGAGTGTCGGTATTATTATCAGGAAAATGCGCGGCAGACCGGGTACCCTAATAATTAATAACGCGAACAATTTGTACTCGTTTTATTTTCACCAAGTACAAACAAGGTATCACATAACAGTGACGCGACGACAAATATAAACATCTTATATCACATTCATCTGTTGTCGATTATTGCCTTTGAACTGCATTTAATGCCCCTGGTCATTCAGAATGCGACTGGCTGAAAATTATCAACATCTACACTGGTTTGCATTTTGTTTGCGACTCGTTTACTAAGAGTACGACATCTTGGGTTCTTTTTTAAATCACTGAACTCATATCCCCAGACATCAAGGTATTCGCGGCTGTATTTTACGTACTAAGACTTTTAAGAATAAGATCCATCACATTTTAATCATTGAGAAGTCTTACTATTGGCTACATTCGGTGAAATATGAATTCTCGTTTGCGGCTGCAGACAGATTATGAGTATAATCCGGGTTAGCATTAGTAACCTACCTATCAGTTAGATGAGGCGATCACGTTGATGTATTCGCGTGATTGGTATGAACGATGGTTGATGAAAACTTAAATATGTGAAGATTGTATTATAGTCCAGGAACTTTAGGTCTGTGTAGCCAGAAGGCGGAAATAAATAGGTACAAGCTGAATTTTATAGGATAGTTTCCTAATATTATGAAGAGCAACATATCAAAAGTCCCCAAGAATCCGCCAAGTTCTATTTGAGAAATAAGGGAGTAAAGTTTATACAGGGATAAAAAAATATCAATGATTCAACTGAGCTAAATCATGGGCTATCGTATTCTTCTATTCAAACTTAATAAGAAAATGTACGGTTTGTCTAACTTTTGAACTTTAGGTTTAGGCATGCAGGTCAAAATATTTTCAAGGTCATCGTGGGATAAAATTTTGCAAAACAGTACGACTTTTATTCAACTAATTCCAAATTACTCGTACATGTTGTATGGTCATATTATGGCAAATAACGCTCATTCACACTATCTACATCTTCGAAATATTGACCTTACAGGGCAGTGGCTTGTGACCTCCCATAGACCCAGTAGAAACCTGCCATAATGAAACCCATAACTATGCAAGTAAATTACTTAAACTATTCAAATATATCTTATCAGTTTATACACAATAAGACGAACAATCTGATACAATTTTGGAAAGAATCGGAGCACTCCGAGCATTTACCCCCAGTATAACCTTGAACAGTTACTTCCATATAAGTAATAATCCATAAGTCGCAGATAGGGCAAACTATACCTTTTTAATCCTTATGACATGACACAACCGTTGATATACCTTTGAACGCAATTGGAACATTTTAGAATTTGACCCCTGTACAAACTTTACCCCCTTATTTCTCAAATAGCACACAGGGGATTCTTGGGGACTTTTGATATGTTGCTCCTTACAGCATCAGGAAAATATCCTGAAAAATTCAGCTTCTACCTATATATTTATTTCCGGGTGTTTTCCTATATATCTTGGACTAATTAAGGCCAACAATTAAATAACTACATTTATACAGTTCAAAAAAAGTAAGTCCCCCCCCCTGACAAATGTGCGTTTTTCTAGAGAAGTTAGGCTCCTTAACTTGTTACAAAAATGTAAAATGTACACGGAAATGTTACACATTTAATGGGCAAACAATTTTCACACATCAGTTAACCTTCTCCCTGAAATTACGTCATTTATTAAATTGGATGACAAATAAAAAATGACACTTTCTTGCATAGGGCTTTAACAATCGAGAAAATCAAGTTTTGAAGATTTTTTTAAAGATTCTTTTTCCCCTTTAATTTTCGTTACTGAACATCTGATTCGCATGTTGGTACTTCTCCATCCGGGATTTCTCGATTGTTAAATCCTATGCATGAGAGTGTCATTTTTAATTCGTCATTAAATTTAATAAATGACGTCATTTCAGGGTGAAGATTAACTGTTGTGTGATTTTTTTTTGCACATTAAATGTGTAACATTGCAGTGTACATTTCACATTTTTGTAACAGGTTAAGGAGCCTAACTTCTCTAGAAAAACGCACATTTGTCAGGAGGACTTACTTTTTTTGAACTGTATATTTGGCTAATTAAATTTTTGTGATGTGGTTTGGTAGCAGTTGTAGCAGCAACAAGTATGAAGTTAAAGCGCTTGTTCCTACTAAAGTTGACCATGAGATTCTAGCACTTGCAAACACTCAGCACCAAGTTTCGTGTGAAAATAAGTTGCGGTTTTGATGGTAGAAGCGATAATGCATATGCAATGCCGTATTCACTTTTGTGCTAAAATTGATGGTTGATGACTAAAACGCCAGTATCCTTGTATATATCTTCGGGAAATGGATTTGAAGGCTGAAGTTCCAGGACGACAACGAAAAAATACGACCTATACGGTGCTATATCCCTTGCGACCCTAGAGGAAGATGACAACCAACCTGACCATCATCGCAAAAAAAGGAAATAGCGTTATACGTCTTGTAAGATCTAGGAGCAATTTCCCAATAAATGCATGGGTCCGCTCCGTGATTTTTGGAAAGTGGCAAGAATGGCATTTAAGGGGTATAGTATGGTATATGAATAATTTTCCCTTTTATATGTTACTATCTTGGAAAATAGAGGCGTATGAAACCTCCATTATTTTTATATTCATCTGACAGTTTTGAAAATAATTTTATTGAACTCAATGACCAAGAAAATCTTTAATTTGACAACACAATCGTCTTTTTTATATTGTAAGAAATTTAAAATTTGTTTCAATTATAACATGTCAGCCATCTTGGAAAATGGCACCACACGCAACACTTTTATAGTTTTGGGAACAATCTTAATGAATTCCATGGCTGAGAAATACCAAAATTACCAAAATTGTCTTCCTAAGCGTGTTTGCCCTTAAGATGGCTGCCATTTTGCAAAATGGCGTCGTATGCAAATTGCCACCACTTTTAGTTTTGTCATCATCTGTTTTCATGAACTCCGATACCCTATGGTCAATTTTAGCTATGATGACAAATGTTATTGTTTTCGGTCCTGGTGCTCCTCTCCTTAACTGGGTAATGCTGCAGCACCAATCTGCAAAATCGAGTTCAAAATCGAGACTACCACAAACAGTCCTTTATACAAGTATACTGTTACTTCTAATTAGGCAATCTAACTCGATCCATTGTTTTATTCGATAAAAATCGACCAAATATATATCCTGATACTTTCCTCTAAAGATTTTAAGATTAAATATCATTTTATTGCATACTAGTCTAGACAGCTGATTAAATTGCCGCAACATATGCGCAGTCATGATGTCCTTCATTACTGATGGGAATGATACGGATGTTTTTTTTATTTACATTACCAGTTGATTTCTGATAAGGTCGTGAGAGCAATAACTGTTCTCTTCGGCGACCTAATGAAGGTTTTCACGGTAGCTATGGCGTTTGGCAGCTGTACAGGCTGATTCAAAAGACTTCACTCGTCTTTGTCTTGGTTAGGAAGAAAATCTAAAAGGGAGTCTCTGTAAAGTAATATACCATTGCAAAGAACATTTTCTGAATGTCTAAATTTTTTTTTTAATAATAATTTGCCAAACCAAGTTATCATTTGAATAAAATCACCCATTTTAATGACAGTACACATCTGGGTAACTTGCATAAGTTTCTATTCACGATCAATAAATCGTGAACAAGACAGATCCATTGTTTGCAAATTATATTGTCAAATCGAAAGTTTGACTTTTATATTCATACTCAAGAACCATAAATCAAACTGTAATTAAGTTCATCTTTCTATTCATCAATAATAATAATAATAATCACGGGATTTATATTACTTTTTTTTTATCGCAAACTGTTTCAGCAATTATGTTTATTCACAAAAACAGTGCTGAGAGGCTCGCGAAATTCAAAATAATCACTTAAAATTGTCAGCATTTAAAATTTTGCTCTGGATTGCAAGTTTTGAGTATGAATATTAAAGTAAAACTTTCATTTTGACAATGAAAATTGCAAACCAATGGAGGCTTTCTTGTTCACGCACGCATTATTGATTTGGTGTAAATAGAAACTGATGTAAGTTACCCAAATGTGTACAGTCATAAAAAAATGGGTGGTTTTATTCAAATTAGTATAACTCGGGTGTGGCACGAGCAAATTCAAAAATTCTTCTTTTTTTTTTTAATTTAAACATTCAAAAATTATTCTTTCTAATGAGAAATTACTTCACATTAACTTCTGGCATAACTAAAATCAAAATGAGTAAACTTCTTTACATTTAAAGCTTAAATCAATGCTTTCAGCGTCGCATTCAGCCAATTCAGCCAATGTGAAATCTCCATGACAGGTTTGAAAGCTTCTATGAGGTTTTGGCCCGAAATTATGCTCCCAGCACCAAGGACCATATGGTCCTGGATCATAAAGTGCTGGAGCATAAATTATCTGGAAAAATCTTCTAAGTCAAATATGCACAAGGAGCATATTTAATCTGGACCAATATTTTACGTCAAATATGCTCTGGAGCATATTTAAATATGTGAAATATGCTCCAGGAGCATATTTGAATACACAAATAATGTACTAAGTCTAAGCCTAATACTGCTTCAGGAGCATATTTGCCATATGCTTCTGAATTTAAAGCAATGCTTTACCAATTGTGAACACTGCATGTATAGGCAACATAATAAGTACGTACTTGTAATTAATTATTTTGATGATTAAAACAATTGCCTATGTAATATTTTGACCTCGTATATAATCTTTTAAAATCATCTAAAGTTCTTTTCAAACCCAGACAGATAGTGATTTTTATTCTACTGAAACGGTATTTTCAGGACACTATTTCAAGATGTGTCACAACTTTATTGTTTTATGGGCATTTATTCGTCGTATTCTCCAAACCCAATTTCCTACAAATTTGAGAGTAAATAAGGAAGTAAGGTCGAAATATATACTTTCATATTTTCTTACAAGTCCTAAGGTGTGAGAATTTTCCGAAAATTAATGTCAATAACTATAAACTCTGTGTGGCAAAATCACAAACAAAATCAAAATGATTTCATTCTACAAAATTGTGACAAAAACATCAAACAGCCTATATACAATTTGATTCTTAATTTGATTACATCTTACAGTGACGGTAAACTAACCTTTATTGTCGTATACAATATACCATCATTGATGCTAGTCTAATTCCTTCTTAATCTACATTTTACAAAACCAATTCTGGCATTTTTAAATCGCTATCAGTGCATATTTAGCAATAGAAATCCGAATTATTCATACGTGAAGTCTGCAATCTTAGTCACATTACTACGTGGAATATGAAACTGAAGGTTGCTTTGATACTTTGGTCTGGATATATATGTGTATGAACTTACTAATTTATTTATGTTGTTTTAACAATGTATTCCTCTATGTCAACTAGAAATCAAACAATAAGCAACCAGTAACTATTCCAAAAATAGGAATTTGTGAAAGGTTGCCAAATAAGGAAATCTGTACACCTACATTTGTCTTCAAACTAGTCCTAGAAAATTAATTATGATACTCAAAATGTTCCTCAGCTAGCGATGTATTCGTGTTTCCTATCGTTCTAAAGGTGTAATCATTCCAGGTCAAACGATAGTTTCCGTAAAAAAAACACACACTTTTGCTGACTTAATTTTGCTTTTACATTTTTCGCCGCATTTAACTCTTAATCCTAAGCCGACCCCTAACTCCTTATTCTAAACCTTACTTTAACCATGATCTCTTTTTAAGTATCGTTGGAAGTCACATTGACAAGGGTGAAATGACAGACGCTTTCACAGGTTGGCATTTTCACGTTAGGCGTACAGTAAACCTTTATCTGCCCTGGGCACTTTCATGTCAGTCAAAACTCTGGTCAAAACTGTATGGTTAGAAAGAAAGAGGAAGAGTGAGAGAGAGAGGATAGATAGACAAGGATTAACAAAAAGGAGAAGGACGACTGATTGGCTCTGATAATACAAACATTATGTACTGAATATCATGTCCCGTCAGTTTCTATTTTTATACATATTTATCTTTTTTATCAGTAGTGTGCATCATAAACTAAGCCATGTCATTAAATTGATAGCGATGATATTATGCGTAGTCATGCTCTTCATTGTTGATAAGAATCGTACAAACATGAGATTGTCTCACAAATCAAACCGACTACGTGTATGACACAAGCCGGATGGGAGTTTACAATGCGTTTATTAAATTTCAATTATTTTTGGCGCATTCAACACAATGAAAACTAAGTGATGACAATGGATAGCAATCACATTACAAAGACTTTAAAACGTCACTTCAGTATGAGCTGAGTAGTTAAAGCAAACATCTTCCTTTTCACTGAAAATAACCGAAATGACGACGATTGGCTTTACCAAATTTAAAGGTACATTTCGTGATCCTTGCACCTCATGTTTTGTTTACGTTTCAATAGATATCCCCGAGATAAAGGCTATTTCCAAACTTTTAGTTGCTTCTAATGATTCTGAACAAAAAATGGAAATCGGAATAGCGGTCCGAAAACTGATTTTATGACGCGCGCCAAATTTTCCGGCCTAAAACCACTTTTCTCGAAGTACTTTTCCATAAAATTTGGCTCATAGGCCTAATAGAAGAACATTATATACATTTACATTGCTGAAATTTAAGAAAATTAAAAGTTACTCCAGTACGATTTAAAGGGGAAAGCAAATTTTGAATAGAGCCACCAAAATGCTTATCTATGCTTATCAGCATAAAAACTCCATGGCCGAGTTCAATTTTGTTTTCAATCAAAATGTGGGCAGCTGAAATTTAGGCAATTACATAAAATTTGGGGCAACAATAATTTAGCGTTAAAACATGTCGCGCGAAAAACCAAAACAATTACCCCCTTATACACTTAAGTGTTTTGTCTATGTGCCTCAAAGAATTAACGAATAACTTATTATAATTTTCTGCACTTTTATGCACTTTTGGGTGAATGTACCGTATGATAACCGTGTTCAATCAGTGTTTCAGTTTAATTGTTAATGTTTTATATCCACCAATGCAGATGCCTGCTAACCTGACGTAGTCATATGAGCCAGCAGCAATAGAATTAGGAAACTATATCGTCCAAAAATCTTGAATTTTGTGGATATATTTGCTTGATTGAAGCCAGGAGAGGAGGAGATAGGTGATCAAATTGACGCTTGTGACTCGGTGCCTGTATCGTGTGTGAATGCTGTTGTTTATTACAATTGGGATTCGCCATTTCGCTCGGTAAACTTGTGGGTCGTATTTATGCCAGCGGGAATTTCAAAAATTAGCTGACAAATTTATGATCTATAGTTGTACCGTTACCGTACAACAGTACACGACATCCACATGTCTGCAGGGATGCTGATTTTGAATCACCAGGACTTCGAAAAAGGTATAAAATAGTGAAAAATCACTGAAAATGCACATTACCGGTGTAAATATGGAAAAAGCAGCTATTGATTTTACCACGCGTTCTATATCATATCTGCTGACTGGTCCAGGTAATCCACCTAAGACAGAATCCGGTACCCAGAGTTTGAAATTCCAAGCAACCCTTGACTCCCAGAAAATCAATATGCAAAAGTGACAAGACATTACTAGGTGATCTGCACCAATGAGTGCCTCGCCCTCATCAAGATAATAAAATGGAGATATACATGATTGCAGATGGGAATAAATATTGTTGTGGTAGACTTATGAAGTATGGGTGGCACTATATATGTAGAATTCACAACATGACCCTTCAAAGTGTCTACTTTTGTTTAAAAATCATTAATTTACCATGTTGAACCAAATATTAAAATTTGGGTTCCAGGAAATCACTGGGAAACTAAGAAACCATCTGGGAACCATCCAAAGTGTTCACTTTGGTTTAAAAAAACTTTGATCATTTTAAACCAAAATAGCTGAATCAAGTCCAGGCATCAACCATTGCAACACAAATACGCCGAAAATACCGGGAACCACCCAGAAACTAACAGGACCCCCACCAAGGGTCCACCTCTGTTTTGAAAAATTATTATTTTGACCGTTTTGAAGCAAAATAGCCGATTTTTGGTTCAGGCAATGCTCATCGGTGACTTGCCATTTGGTCTAATCCCAATTCGTCTAATGGCCATTTTGTCTAACTCCAATTGGTCTAATACCATTTAGTCTAATAACCATTTAGGCTATTAACCATTTAGTCTAATAGCCATGTAGTCTAATATTCATCTGGTCTAAAACGCATATCGTATAATATCCATATCGTCTATAACCGAATTGGTCTTAATACCCATCTGGTCTAATATTCCATTTAGTCTAATATCCATCTGGTCCAATATCCATCTGGTCTAATATCCATTTGGTCTAATATTGAAATCAATGCTTAGGATCAATTATTTTGGGTTTAACATCCAAATGTATATTAGACCAAATGATTATTATTAGACCAAGTAGACATTAGACCAGGTGCACATTAGACCAAGTGGATATTAGACCAAATGAATATTAGACAAATGGGCAGTAAACCAAATGGGTATTAGACCAGATGGATATTTGGTCTAATATCCATTTGGTCTAATGTCCATCTGGTCTAATATCCATTTGGTCTAATATTGAAATCAATGTTTAGGATCAATTATTTTGGGTTTAACATCCAAATGTATATTAGACCAAATGATTATTATTAGACCAAGTAGACATTAGACCAGGTGCACATTAGACCAAGTGGATATTAGACCAAATGAATATTAGACAAATGGGCAGTAAACCAAATGGGTATTAGACCAGATGGATATTAGACCAGATGGCTATTAGACCAATTTGGTATTAGACCAAATGGATATTAGACCAAATGGATATTAGACTAGATGGATATTGGATCAAGTGGGAATTAGACCAAAGTGTGTTTGTGCTTATTAGTCCAAATGGTAGTAGACAAATGGACCTTAGACTAGATGGACATTAGACCAAATGGATATTAGACATTCTTTTTTTTTTTTTTTTTTTTTTTCTGCACTTTTATGCACTTTTGGGTGAATGTACCGTATGATAACCGTGTTCAATCAGTGTTTCAGTTTAATTTTTAATGTTTTATATCCACCAATGCAGATGCCTGCTAACCTGACGTAGTCATATGAGCCAGCAGCAATAGAATTAGGAAACTATATCGTCCAAAAATCGTGAATTTTGTGGATATATTTGCTTGATTGAAGCCAGGAGAGGAGGAGATAGGTGATCAAATTGACGCTTGTGACTCGGTGCCTGTATCGTGTGTGAATGCTGTTGTTTATTACAATTGGGATTCGCCATTTCGCTCAGTAAACTTGTGGGTCGTATTTATGCCAGCGGGAAATTAAAAAATTAGCTGACAAATTTATGATCTATAGTTGTACCGTTACCGTACAACAGTACACGACATCCACATGTCTGCAGGGATGCTGATTTTGAATCACCAGGACTTCGAAAAAGGTAAAAAATAGTGAAAAATCACTGAAAATGCACATTACCGCTGTAAATATGCAAAAAACAGCTATTGATTTTACCACGCGTTCTATATCATATCTGCTGACTGGTCCAGGTAATCCACCTAAGACAGTATCCGGTACCCAGAGTTTGAAATTCCAAGCAACCCTTGACTCCAAGAAAATCAATATGCAAAAGTGACAAGACATTACTAGGTGATCTGCACCAATGAGTGCCTCGCCCTCATCAAGATAATAAAATGGAGATATACATGATTGCAGATGGGAATAAATATTGTTGTGGTAGACTTATGAAGTACGAGTGGCACTATATATGTAGAATTCAACAACATGACCCTTCAAAGTGTCTACTTTTGTTTAAAAATCATTAATTTACCATGTTGAACCAAATATTAAAATTTGGGTTCCAGGAAATCACCGGGAAACTAAGAAACCATCTGGGAACCATCCAAAGTGTTCACTTTGGTTTAAAAAAACTTTGATCATTTTGAACCAAAATAGCTGAATCAGGTCCAGGCATCAACCATTGCAACACAAATACGCCGAAAATACCGGGAACCACCCAGAAACTAACAGGACCCCCAAAGGTCCACCTCTGTTTTGAAAAATTATTATTTTGACCGTTTTGAAGCAAAATAGCCGATTTTTGGTTCAGGCAATGCTCATCGGTGACTTGCCATTTGGTCTAATCCCAATTCGTCTAATGGCCATTTTGTCTAACTCCAATTGGTCTAATATCATTTAGTCTAATAACCATTTAGGCTATTAACCATTTAGTCTAATGGCCATGTAGTCTAATATTCATCTGGTCTAAAACGCATATCGTATAATATCCATATCGTCTATAACCGAATTGGTCTTAATACCCATCTGGTCTAATATTCCATTTAGTCTAATATCCATCTGGTCTAATATCCATTTGGTCTAATGTTCATTTGGTCTAACATCCATCTGGTCTAATATCCATTTGGTCTAATATCCATTCTGTCTAATATTAATCTAGTCTAATATTCATTTGGTCTAATACCCATTTGGGCTAATGCCCATTTGGTCTAATATCCATTTGGTCTAATGTCCATCTGGTCTAATATCCATTTGGTCTAATATTGAAATCAATGTTTAGGATCATTTATTTTGGGTTTAACATCCAAATGTATATTAGACCAAATGATTATTATTAGACCAAGTAGACATTAGACCAGGTGCACATTAGACCAAGTTGATATTAGACCAAATGAATATTAGACAAATGGGCAGTAAACCAAATGGGTATTAGACCAGATGGATATTAGACCAGATGGCTATTAGACCAATTTGGTATTAGACCAAATGGATATTAGACCAAATGGATATTAAACTAGATGGATATTGGATCAAGTGGGAATTAGACCAAAGTGTGTTTGTGCTTATTAGTCCAAATGGTAGTAGACAAATGGACCTTAGACTAGATGGACATTAGACCAAATGGATATTAGACATTCTGGTTGTTAGAGAAATTGGATGTTAGACTAAATGGTTATTAGACAAATTATGGTTTTAGACGAATTGAAATTAGACCAAATGGCTATTAAACCAAATGGGATTAGACCAAATGTCAATAAACCTGCTCATCAACCATAAACCCGAAGGAGCCACAAAACACCGGAAATCAACCATCAAACCTCCCGAGAAACCATTCAAAGTGTGCACTTTAGTGTGCAGAATAGCGGATATAGATTAAGAGGAGCCAAAACACCGGGAACCATCCTTAGTTTTGACTGATATTTATCTATTTATTTATTAATTTATTTTTAAAATCTATTAAAAATGATTAATTATTAATCCTGAAAAGACTTTTTTTTTTTTTTTTTTTTTTTGTGCTTATTAGTCCAAATGGTAGTAGACAAATGGACCTTAGACTAGATGGACATTAGACCAAATGGATATTAGACATTCTGGTTGTTAGAGAAATTGGATGTTAGACTAAATGGTTATTAGACTAAATGGGATTAGACCAAATGTCAATAAACCTGCTCATCAACCATAAACCCGAAGGAGCCACAAAACACCGGAAATCAACCATCAAACCTCCCGAGAAATCATTCAAAGTGTGCACTTTTGTTTACAAATCATTATTTTGACCATTTGAACCAAAATAGCGGATATAGGTTAAGAGGAGCCAAAACACCGGGAACCATCCTTAGTTTTGACTGATATTTATCTATTTATTTATTAATTTATTTTTAAAATCTATTAAAAATGATTAATTATTAATCCTGAAAAGACAGCTTCCAAACCTATTGCACCTGACTTTACAGACATTATATTCAATCCCCGTAATAAATCATATTCGATAAAAGCGATTTGCCCACCTCTATAGACATTACCTTGTCTGCGCGGTAATTTTATATTCTGCCGCAATCAAGTGCAATCCGACGTGCAAGTATTGTATTCTATGGTCAAAAGCAATACAGTTAGAATTGAATGAAAATTACTGATAGGAAATAGATCAGGGGCGGCGCCAGGGTAAAACCATAGGAGGGCGAAACAATCATGGGGCGAAACAGTACAAAATTAGCTCATTTTGGTTAAAAAAACCCCTAATTTTTGCGCAAAACCCCCCTGTTTTTCCCTAAATTTTTGAAAACTCCGCCCCCCGCCCCCACGCCCCCCCCCCTGGCGCCGCTGGAATAGATTACTCACTGGGGTATTATTAAATCGGGAAATAGCCTGTGGAAACTATAATAAACTCGGGAAATTATTAATATACAACCGCCTGTTCCGCAAAAAAAAGCACATTTTGCTTAAAATGAGTACAATGGTCACCTCAATTTCTTTGCACCAAAGGACACACATAGACTTCAACAAACATGCAGCTAAAGAATCATTCAACAATCGTCCCCGGTCTGCCGAGGAGAAGTTCAGAAGAACACTTTAGTAACACATGAATTCTTTTCAACTGCGTGACAATATAACAATCATTCTCTGCCTCCCCAGATGAATGTATGATAGGCGGCATATAACGAGCGAGCCTTCAATATCAATATTTATTGACCAAATTTGTGAGGGCAGCAATCAGGAATTGAAATGAGATTCAGGAAGGACTCACTCAGCCGCACCATTTATTGGTTAACACCGCAATCGAATGTCCACTGACATTTCGGCAGACAATGATTTATTCTCGTAGACATTGTTATATCTGCGCTCATCAGCTACTCCTCACAACCCCTGTTGGGCTTCACTTAGTCCCTTATTTTTACCGGAAGTGGAACAATCAGTAAATAAGGAGAACAGATGCTCTAGAGTACCCCATTCAGCGTGAGATCTAAAGTGTTTTATATTACTCCTCATCGGTTAAGTGTCCTAGCCCGCTTTTCGATGCCGACAGGTAAAGATCTATATGTATTTCACAAACCCCATTTCATGCGGCTGAGACATAGCTTCTACCAATGGGCTATAACCCAAGATGGGGACACTTTCGCCTAAATAACACGTTGAAAGATGTAACGCTGCTACGTCATCAAAGCCACAACATGGGGATACGCCGACATGCGTCCAGTAGGTACTGGAAGCCTCCGACGGTGGCTGAACGCTGCAGAATATAGAATTACAAGGAGATTAGATTTTGAATCCCCCAGTGCAAGTATTATATTAAATTGAAGAAAATATTGGAAAATGAAGTGAAAAAAGGTGTTTTGCTATGACTAACATGTAAATAACATGGGTGAAAAGCTATCGATCCCTAATTTTGGGGCAGTTTTTCCAACTTTTTTATTCATCTCACCACAAGATCCCCTGTTGGAAATGAATTGCAGCACATACATGTCATTGCACTTGTGACCCGGAACTTTTGAGTACCTCCTTTCTTTCCGCGTCCTTTTCTTTCTTTCTTTCTTTTTTTTTCGTATTCTTTCTTTCTTGTTCCTCTTTTTCTCGAAATTGCAACCTTTTAAGCAAATTTGCATTTTTTTCTTTTTCTTATTCTTTCTTTTTTCATTTTCTTTCTTTTTTTTCCTATTCTTTCTTTTTTCCTATTTCTTTTTTCCTATCTTCTTTTTTCTATTTTTTTTTTCCTATTCTTTTTCTTTTTTTCTCTTCCTATTCTTTCTTTTTCCTATTCTTTCTTCTTTTTCCTATTCTTTCTCTTTTCTCTCATTCTTTCTTTTCTTCCTATTTTTGTTTCTTTTCTTTCTTAGTTTCTTTTTTTTAATTTTCTTTCTTTTTCCTATTCTTTCTTTTTTCCTATTCTTTTTTTTCTATTTTTTTCCTATTTTTCTTTTTCCTATTCTTCTTCCTTTCTTTTTTTCTTATTTAAAAAAAAAAACTTTTCTTCTTTCTTTTTTTCCTATTCTTTTTTCCCTTTCCTTGTCTTCTCTCTTTTCTTTTTCTTTCTGACTTTCTTCTTCTTTTCTTCTCTTCTTTCTTTCTTTCTTTCCGTCTTCTTCTCTTTCTTTCTTTCTTTCTTTTTTCTTTTCTTTTTTTCATTTTGAAATAAGGAGGAACTTTTTTCTCTTCTTATCTTTTCTTAATCTTTTTCATTTATTATTCCTTTCATCTTGATAGTTTCCCTCTTCTGTCTTTCTTTCTTTCTTTCTTTCTTTAGGGATGAAGGGGCTTTATTCTGTTCTTTCCGCTTTCTTTCTGTTCTCCCCACCTCCCTCTTTTTGTGTCCCTTTCCTGTTTTCCCGTTTTTTCTTCTTTTCCTCTCCTCTTTCCCCTTCTCTCCGTTTTTCTAAGATTGAACCGCAAATATATTTATTTGACAATTTTATTTTTCAACAAATTAATTAAACTTAACTGAATTTTAATCACAAACCCTAGCTGGATCTACAAGATTTTATGCTTTGCATTTTTATTGTAAAGGTGTCCTAAAATATAAAGATTTTATTGCCTTTTTAGGGCCAATGAACCTTACTTTGGAAATATTCCTTTATTTCAGATATATTTGTGATAATAAAGATAATCACTAGACCTTAAATTAGGCTTGAACTGAGTATCATGAAAATGACTTGTATCAAGTTTTTCGGGGGGAGAGGAGGGGGGGCGGGGTGAGGAGGGAGGGAGGGGGCGAAGGGGCGGGAGGGGGGAAGAGGAGGGAGGGGGGAAGAGGAGGGGGGTGAAGAGGAGGGAGAGGGGGAGAGGGGGACGAGGAGGGGGAGGGGGGAAGATGGGAGGGAGGGGGGACGAGGAGGGATGGGAGGGGGAGAGCGGGGAGAGTGGGGGAAGAGGAGGGAGGGAGGACGAGTGGAGGGGGGGAGTGGGAGGGGGGGGGAAGGGGAGGAGGGGGGAAGAGGGGAGTGAGGGGGGAAGAGGAGTGGGGAGAGGGGGGAAGAGGAGGGAGGGTCTCACACTCCCCTTCTCCGCAACCATCATCATTATCTTTTATGTTCTCTCGCGTTCTTTTCCCGCTCCGTCTTTTTTCCTCCTTTTTCTCCCTCTATATTCTCTCCTATCCCCAACCCTAACCCTCCCCACCGCCTTTACGTCCAAACTCTCCTGTGTGTCTTTTGGGGGGAAGAGGAGTTATGTGGGCGGAGTGGGGTAAGAGGGTTGGTAGGATGTAGGGGTGAAATATTTCTTGTTTACCTTTTATTTCTTTTTTTTTATTTAGCTTATTTCTGATGTCTTTCTTTAGTTCTTATTTGCTTGTTTATTCTTTATTTCTTTCTTTACTTTCTTTCTCTTTCGTTCTTTCTAACAAAGCAATAGTTGGGTCGTCTACATTTAATTGGGAACCGTGTGGTAGCTGTGAATCTACTCTTTCCCAATGATATCATTGTATCTATAGATTGTTTACAGACAAAAATATATTATGAAATGTTATTTTTCAACAAATTAAATTAAACTTACATGAAATTTTAATCACAAACCCTAGTTGGGATCATACTAAGATTTTAGGCCTTTGCCAGTTAGTTTTAGTGTAAAGTTGCCTAAAATAGAAAGATTTTAGTGCCTTTTTAGCGAATCACCTACTTGAAAATATTCTTTATTTCAGATATATTTGTGATAAATAAGATTAATCAAATATGGACATGTAATTAGGCTTTGAATGAGGTCATTGAAAAGGCTTGTATCAAGGAGTTAATTTTGTGTGCGGTACTTTAAAAAACTGGACTTGTTTAGAAGGGTGGACCGACCCCCCGGTCCCTTCGTTCAATTTTAAAAATCCGAAAGAGCTTCCCGTTTCCATTAGACCCCATGCCCCATGCCAATGCAATAAGCAAACAATGCATACTGGCTACGCACAAGTTCACAACCCAAAACAGAATCAATAATCATCACCTCACAGTCACACGCCTTTGTGTCCATTATATTGTATGGAAAAATGAAGTCTTTCTTTACTTTTGGTAGATCTACCATCACCTAAACGTGTCAATGATGTTCCAGTGTACAATGAAATGGAGACAAAAACGTGTTACGGTACACATACCTGACAGTGCATCGGCAGGTCTACACAGCTACACGACACTGTGCACTTTCACTCACAAAAAGTTCGATTTGTTCAAAATACAAATTAAACTAATTTAAACATTGTTATTACATCTGTTTTTCTTAGGGAATCGAAAAGAAATTAAAATGTGGTGATTTGGGGGGTTATTCTTTTTTTTTTTTTTTGGCAAGAAAAGCTGAAAACTGGACTTCGATCTACTCGCAATTGCTTCTGCAGTTGGTATACGAGATGTTTTCGTATTTTACCTACCTGCGCTTGGAGCGCACTTCCCCATGAACATCCACTTCGCGTTACACAAAAAATAGGGGGAGTGTCCAATCTTGGTTATAGGATATGGCTTCTTACACATTACGGACACAGGACGGTGTTGTTCAAAGAGGGTCCCTCGAATCACACTTTAAAAATGTAAAAAATTGTAAAAATGTATAAGTGCTTTAAGGTTTCTGCAATCATTGGTTGCAAACTGCAAAAAAAGGGGGGGGGCAAGTGGACCCCCTTCTGAAAAAACCACTTTGCATGGTCTTTTTTTAATAAACTCTTACATTTTTTTGACGCGCAGCAATTTCTATATATATCTATATATTATAATATTTCTTTACATGTTATTAAGAGTGTTGAGTAGTTGGGAATATGTGAATACACACGATTTTATTACTACTTCATTTTTGTGCACATTAACATTTGGTCAACCCAATTTGTGTTATAAGTTAATGGAGAGGAGTCACATAAGTAACCATCAAGTCACACCGTGTCCGTAATTAATGATATAAATTGTGTAAGTACTAAGTAAAAGTTTGCTTATATTTTAATACTTAACATTGTAAGACAAAGTTCAATTGTCTTTCTGAAATAACTGTAAGAATGTAAGTACTTAAATAATCACAGAATTTTTTACAGATGAATTTTGAATTCCAAACCCTCTTTGTCTGAAGCACAAATGTGACCGGACTTTATTCCCCCTTCCCATGACAAAATGACCAAAACAACGCGAAAATGGAAAACATTATTTTGTTAGGTTTGGAGTAAAAATATAATCCATTGTACCAAAGCAGCATTGGGTTGAAAAACAAATACCCTTTTATGTCCCAAGCGTGCCCGAAGAATGGTCATTACATATGCTTTACCATCATGCATACTCCAATAAATCAACGATACAGCGATTTGAAAGTGAGAAAATACTGCACGATAACATATTACGTATTATAAGTGTAACGCAGACATTACGCTAAACAAAAATTGTAACGGCAACGAAATGAGTATCACAAAAACGATTTCGTTGCAAGCAATCGTTGTATCCTAATTCAGTCGCTGGTTTTAAAGGGACACGATGCAAAAGTCATGATGTTTGTGGCGTCGCTTTTTATTGTTACCGGCCACGCAAAAACAAGGACATAGCTTGTAAATAGAAGGCAGGCCCAAATTAAAGTCAGGCAAATATCTTGTGCAATATTCAGGATAGGACTTTCAAAGGGATCATACCAAGTTTTAGTTTGAATCGTTTGCACGCTGCATACTAAGATTGAAAGTGCTTTGAGAATTCGCATTGTTCTCTACTTAAAGTGACAGGAGGAGATTTTTTTGAGATACAATTTCTCTCAATTTTCGCTGAATCGGTCGTAGACCACCTACCGAGAACGTTTTGAGGTTTTATTGACCAACAAGTACAAAAAGAAAACCGCAAAACTTGTTTTGAACTTGAATTGCTATCGCATGTACCCATAGAAAACCATGCTTGACTTTCTGTCGTGCACGACAGAAAGTACTAAATCATCATCTTATACATAAAGACGGCGGATTCGGCTAATTCACTTCAAGGAGTGATCTAATACATTGGTAAGCATTCAAAAAATATGCAAAACCGGGGTTCGACTAAAAATTTTAATGTTCAATTAAGTTCAATTTATTTATTCAGCATAACATATCGAACGTTTACAGGAAATGTATAATACAGGTATAAATTACATAAGTATCAATTGCAGAATGCTACTAAAGATAAACTGGTGAGGCAACTGATATGAAATGCTAGGACCAGTAATGGGACAACCCGATCGGGCTTATGGTTATTGCTCGCCCTGTAATACATACAAGTGAAAGCTACTCAATATTCAATAATAAACAAGTAAGGGGTGAAATAGGAGACGTACATAGGTTAATAGACATAACAAAAAAAACAGAGACAAACAAATAAAAACAAACAATATATCTAACCTAACAAACACTCTTAACGGGAGAAAACAGGATACGCGCATTTTAAGAAGACGAAATGAGACTTTTTAACATGTCGTGCTGAGGTACTTAATAATATTTTCATTAAGGAGGAAGGAAGCAGGAAGATAGAAGAGGTTAGGAGGTGATGAAGAAAAGGTCGGAATAGAGATAGAAAATAGGATGAAGAAAAGGTAAGGAGTAGAGATAGAAAATAGGATGAGGAAAAGGTGCGAGAAATAAGGACTTGGGTGTATAAAAGAATTGTTACTGGTTGATGAATGTTTTTTTCAGTTGAGCTTTAAGCTTTTTGTGTGAATTGTTGTGATGGATTCGGGAAGATCATTCCAACGTTTTGCGCATGATACTGAATAAAGGGCTTTTCAGAGGAGGATTTTGGGAGGGGGAAGGAGAAAAAAAAAAAGGGTTTGGTCGGTGTCTGGTGTTATAGATGTGGAGTTGTCTGTTTGTGGTAAAATAATGCTGAAGTCGGAGGTAACAGTGCATTGTTGTGAAAGTCAAACATGAAGAGTGCTGTTTGAGTTGGTTGAGGTGCTTTAATTTAAGTGTTTTCAGTGACGTAAATAATGGCAAAGTGTGAGTTCTGGGCGGGTGAGTTGTGATAGTTGCGAATGGCCCATTTCCGTGTGATATTTAGTTTGGTGAGTCGTGGATGATAGTTGGAGGCCCAGTTGATGTTACAGTAGCTAAGGTATGGAGAACTAGTGTTGTTGTAAAGTGATTTTAAGGTATAGTCTGGAAGGTGGTGTTTAATATCTGTATTATTGTACAATGGTGAGACGCTTGGTAGTACAGAGTTGATGTGTCATTCCATGTTAGTTTGTCGTCATTGTTAATGCCAAGACATTTGGTTGAGTGTTACCTGGGAGTTTGTCTGGTTATCTATTGTTCATGTTTGGTTGTGATTAGTGTTTTGTGTAGAGAAAAGCATGTATTAGTGTTTAAAACTTAAGAGAAAGTTTGTTAGCCCGAAACCCAGTCGATGATTTTTGCGAGTTCATGATTCACTGTTGTAAAAAGTGCATTAAATTAGGGTTTGAAAGAAAAATGTTTGTGTCATCTGCAAATTAAGATTAGTTTTAGTGTGTTAGAGATGTTAGTGATTGTCATTCATGTAAATGATGAAAAGTAGGGTACAATGGATTGAACCTTGCCGGGCTCAACTGTGGATAGTTTGATGGATGATGCGGTGGAGTGTACGTAGACTGATTGTGAGCGTTTAGTTAGGTAACTCCTGAAACACTCCAAGGCTACTCCACGAACACCGTAATGATAAAGCGTGTGAAGAAGAATGTTGTGGTCAATGGTGTCGAAAGCTTGGAGAGATCCAGGAATACCCCATGGTGGGAGGTTTTATTTTTGTAGTGAAGGTGAGCGTTGGTTGTTGTTCACGGAGTGCCATGTAAGTTGAGCGATTGGGCCTAAAACAGTATTGTTCATCGACAAGTATGTTGTGCTTGTGAAGAATGTAGACGGACGTGTGTACATGACTTTTCAAGTAGTTTGAAAAAGATGGAAGATCAGAAATGGGCCTGTAGTTTGCAATGTTAGTGCATCTTTGTTTTTGTCAATAGGAAACGACTTTGGCTGATTGAGGTGATCTGGGAAGGTTCCGGTGAGTAGTGATTGGTAATATGTGCATCAGAGGCGAACTGATGTTTATCATATGATTGTTAAGCAATCCCAGATCGATCTTGTCGGTACCCGCAACTTTTACCAGGTGAAACAGGTGGCGAAGTTTGTGCATTTCATCAACGGTAACTGGATTCAGGAACATTGAAGTGAATGTGTTTTTTGGAAGGTGGTGTTAAATGGGTATTGAGGGTGGAATTTGTTAGCTAAGTTTTTGCCAGGGTAGTGAAGTGATCGTTGAATGCGCTGGCTATGTCAAGCGGGTGAGTTATCTGCTTATTATTGTAAGTGAAAAGGTCAGGGATTTGTTAGTGGATACCGTAATAATAGAATGTTGTTGAGGCATGTCCAGGTTTGGTTAGATCATTTTTGAGTTTCTGAATTGTTCTGTGTTGTGTTTGTTCTTTTATTATATTATTAAACAAAACAATAAATTAATTTTTTGTATGTTTGTATTTTGTTTGGTTGCTGAGTGTGTTTTCGTAAGGTATGTTTATAGAGGCCGTGCTTGTGTTTGATTGACTTGGAAATGGCAGTTGTCATACAGAGGCTGTTTTATGGTAACGATTTTTTAGGTCTTCTTTTGTAGGGGAATGATTCGTTGTAGGGTTCGTGTAAGTTGTAATGAAGTTGCTGTACCGCTGGTTGGGGTCATTTTGTGAGTATATATTCCCATGATACAGTGTTGAGTCTACGGTAAATGTGCGAATGGTGTGATCTCTGTAGTCACGTTAGTTGATTGTTTGTTTTGTGGCATGCTTATGCTTAAGTGATGTAATGTGGAATATTGGGAAGTGATCTGTAGTGTCTGGACAAATATCCTGGTGTGGAGGTCTGTGTCAGTGGAGTTGGTGATTGGGGGCGCTTCTTTGGGGGCGCTTCTATGGAAATTCCTCATGTCTCTTTAAGTCTGCAAGAGCATTATTCAAGAAATAATGCATGCCTTATTCGTCACTTCGAGCATCAGTGCATTTGTACAAAGCTACACATGTTTTTATAACAACTTGAACCTTCTCTTTGGAGAAATGCAGATAATGCCAGTCTTCAATGTCAGTGAATGTAAAGCCTAGAATATATTTAAGTGAAATCGACAGGGTGTTGGATTTAAAATAATGAAATACGGTGACATAGACTTGCTTTTTTAAGGATGTCGGAGGTGGCTTTCATCCAAATCTATTGACTTTAGGACTTTGTGTGTTGAGAGAGAGCGAGAGCAAGAGGGGGAGCGAGAGAGAAAGAGGGAAATGATCCCGTTAACGTTTGATTTTCATCTATTCTCAGAAACAGAAAAAGTACTTCCTATATTGCAAATCATTTTGAAGCTATTCACAGGGGGGGGGGGGGGGACCCCCCTTTTGTGCTGAAATGATAAGTTTTTTTTCTCTTTTCACAAATATTTTTGAGAGATATTCAGTTCGATTATGCATAGTGGGGGTTTCCTAGGGGCCCTTTTTTCAGCCGGCGTTTTGTTAGCGCTGCAATATATTGGTTTATATGTTTTGTATTTGTTTAACTGTTAGTTATGCTTGCATTGGGGCAAAAAAAAATAAATACATCGCGTAGTTTTTGCGAATTAGCATGGGTTCCTTAGGATCATCCCTTATGCACTAACGAAAGTGGCATGTTGTGCACGGAAATTGTGCAAGTGTGCACGGAAAAGTAATAGAGTTACTGTGAATTTCTTAATGCATACACCTAGTGACATTAAACAAAGTAATAATTAATCAAAAAATTCTTGCAAAGTATAGTAGGCCATTGGTGCCATAATATTTTTATGCACATCATGTAGCGGTTTACTGTAGGAAAACCTATGGTAAATTATACAGGAACCCTAAAACTATAAAATGGCATGAGACATTTACGTTGGTGCTTAATTGGTAAATACAGTTCATTCTTCATCAAGTAAGAAAGCAATAAGCACAAGTCTAGGTGAATCAATACCGTAGAAAATGCAGAAACGAAGTAGTGTCTTTTTCGCCACATTTTGAAGCAAAATTAAAATCAATCTTTGTCCTTAGTTTTCTACGGAAACAATATTTTTCAGATTTTATTTCTTTATTGTGCTGTCTTTGAAGCCTTCTAATAGTGTCGGATTTCATCTAAAAATCCTTAGAAAAATGCGTTATATAAGAGGCGGGTCCCTGGACCCCCCCCCCCCATATGCACTAACGGAAGTGCAAACCCCTTATGCAGATAAGTATTGAAAAAAAAGGCATCCAAGGAGACAACGCAGTCTGGAAAAAGCTTCAGTTTTTCGTATACTTCCAGCCTGTCACTTGGTGGTAAACTATAATCCTTGATATTCCGTAAAACTATAATTGGGAATGAAAAGTTGTCATTGTCCATACCCAGGTCTGTCCGATACCCCTAAAAACAGTTACATTATTTCTAATGTGATCTTAGGAAAACACTCATATTACTGTGGGGTACAGTTGTGGCATTTTTGGTAGGAAAATCAACAAAATATTTAAGGGTAAGATACAATCACATCAAGAAACATTCTAAACATGGAAATCTTACCACTACCATTCTAAATATCTTTGTTGGTGATTAACCCCTAAGGACGTCCCACAGGAAAAAAAACAGCAATCAAGTACTTCAGTTGCCGAATTCTGCTGGTCGGACGTTGAGAGATATTTCCCTTTTTAGCACTGCTGCGAGTTGCTGGTAGAACTTTTTCCTTCAGGACACCCATTGTTGTACATTGCCACTGAGCCACCCTCCCTCCCAAGATCGCCGTAAGGGACTGCTTCCTTCCTTAATTAAATGCGCAGCTGATTTCCTAACCGGGCCAGGTGTTTCGGCTATCCGAAAAGGAAAGCTCTTTAATGAATTATTATACTTCTGTCATTTATTATTTGTTTATTTTTGTGTGTGACATTGGTATCCGATTGTTAGATATAAATCAAATCACCGATTTGACTCAACATTGAACCCCTATCAAATATTATTGTCTTTTATTACGACAAAATTATAGTGTGAGTACGTTTCATGTGCCCTATGATATACATATTTTGCTCATACTTAAAATGGTTATATGAGTCAAATGCAATTAAGGTTTGATCACGGCAACGGTCATCAACCGAATTGGAAATACTATAAATTATAGAGTAATCGATGGCAAACTCTTAATAAGGTGCCAAGACAGGTGATAGATCTTCCATTCCAATGACATAAATTTTTATATCTGGCAAAATTAATTCTACTTTCAAAGTCTTCTCATTGTCTCTGTTGCTCTGTAATATCTCTCTCTCCCTCCTCCCGCCTCTCTCGTTCTATATGCAAATGCGTGAATGCGCATGATTTGCAATACAAAAAACATCTTCGGTCATCCCAAAGGTTACACACAGTAAGTAATGTGCCACCCTTTTTGTATTAAAAGGGACGTTCAAATGAAGTACGGTTTTATACAACCGATAACTGTAATGTCGTCTTAGATAAATTGAAACAGAGCTCCACCGATACTTAACCATTGAAGGATACTGTGTCTGACAGCTCACCACGTTATTACATAGTATGCCACAAAAACAACAATAGCTCTAGGTTAAACTCGATATTATGGATACAATAGGTGGCATATTGAGGAGTTGAGGGAAGCGCCCATACTAATATTGTTCCGACAATATTTGATAACAATCATGGTGAATGAAAAAATTAATTGCTGACGTTGAGTCCTACATGCGGCCATCCGACTACCCGACCTTATTTTTATACCACTGTTTGATACAGTGACTAACGATTACAAAAATATACAGATATTTTCAGTAAAATATTCTGATTTGTGTAAGATGTGAAACATAGCACCTCCTTAGGGTAGCCTAAATGGCATTCCAGTTGCAATTCAATATTTTAATCAATGTGTTTGTGACGATAAGAAAATCAAACCCCTTATATTTCATATTTATAGACAATAAAAATCCCATGTTTTAAAGACTTCGTGAAGGTGTAAGAATTTTAAATTCAGTTAGGCTAAATGAGTACCCTAATATTTACTCTTCTTAATGATGGATACAAACGAGAATAGAAACATATGGTGCAAAAAAAAAAATAATTGTTGGTGCTGAACTTAACTTAGTCTTTCAGTATATAAAAACCCCACCCTGAAATGCATATCTTGGGCTTTTTTGTTCATATGCTCTCTTCTCTTTCTTCTTCTTCCGTGTTTCAAACAATTTATACAAAGTGGAATTGATAACTCGATTCCCAACAAGGTCCACATGGAGGTTTAGGAGAGCGTCGCATTGTTTATTGCTCAAATCTGGAACCCTGATGATTTCGTTAATTCAAATGAAATAAACTGTATTTCTGAAATTGGGAGTAGCCGATGGACCATAAAGTTCCACATACTTAATATTACAGAAAAAAGAACAGGAAGTATTGGGTTACAACAAAATGTGACATATTCAAATAAATGTGTACACACACCAACGTTCCATCCTTTAAAAATAATAACCATTAATCAAAGATGCTGGTCAAAAGCAGATCTGACATTTGATGTTCAAAGAGAGATGTCTGTATTTATTGAACGCGCTGAAAATCTGTCGCTCATCGAGATATTCCATATAGTTACATGACATTTCACGATATGGCCAGGTGGTTACATTCTGTTATTACACGACTTTTTATATAGATTATAAAAATAACATCATTCTCACTCCGTGTCTTGCGCGTTTCTTTATTACTGCTCAGAAGTCCTTAGGATAACACAGACGATCGATGGCACATCATATTAAATCACAATCGGCTTCATTGAAAGATGTGGAGGAGTCGGGTACGGGTTTTTTCCGAAGGGTTTTTGTCTCAAAAGGTTTTTAATTGTGAATGAGTCATTGTTACGAACACGCATATTAGTACGATAGGCTTTTTTTCAGAAAGGTCGTTGTTCCGAAAAAGGAAGCTCTTTGGTCCTCGAACCTTTTTGGTCTCTTAGGTCGTTGGTCCGAGCCTTATCGGACCAACGGCCGATGCCAGAGGTCTAACGTCAACTTCCGTAAGTGCTTGTCATTGATGTCCTCTAGCTATAATAGCAACAATCAGAAAACAAAGGACTATTGGAACAATACGTATCAGGGGTACGTTTTCCAAACTCAGTCGTAAATCTCGTGCATACTAGTGCATGTGCCTGAGTGAACCATTTGTCAAAGCGCTATGTAACGTATGAAAAGGTCAGTTATGAATGACATACCATGAGTTAGTATAACACGTAGGGTTACGCACGAGTTTGGGGAACGGACCCCAGGACTCTAATACCACTCACATCTAATTGATTGATTCGAGACCAGCTTGACCAGGCATCATACACAAATGTGTTTATGCTTTTTTGCATCATACAATCTCCTACTATACAGTCCTAGATAACCACAGATACAACTTGTATATTTTGTATAAAAAACTTATGCATGAGCATCTTTGACTTCACTTTTTTTAAAAATTGCATGACAAAATTATCATGAAACGACAAAAGTGTCGTTAAAACAACTTGTCATTTTAGTACCATACAAAATACAGGACAACTAATAACAAATAATCATATTTTTGATGGACATTACTAATTAAATCCAACTGTAATGTCATAATTCGTTTTTAATATGTCCATAACTCAAGTAATGCACTAGAACTGACAAATTAACAACAATTTATGTCATTCATTTTTCATGCAATTTTAAAAGTGAAATTTTAAATAAGTCATGCAAATATATGTGTGATAAAACTAATTTGAAAGATATAATTGACCATTATGAAAACATTTAAGCTTTATTTTTCTTGAATGATCAAACAATTCATTATCCGCAATGACAAATACTTTAATTTTTTCAAATAAGACCCTTGTTCGTGCCAAATATTTTCAGTGAACCAGTGACATGCCTAGAATTGACTTACGGATAGTTTGTGTATGAAAATAATCACTTTGACAAATTTAACAGATCCGTGGTATCAAGAATCCAAATGAAACAATGGAAATACTCACTGACGCAAGTTGCCAGCGTACGGTAATTGAAGCTAGCCACAGTAATTGAAACCTTAGCAGAGTTCAGTGCAATGTTATCAAGCCAAACTTTTTTATATTGCACGCATAGGCATTCGGAAGGGTATAAAAATAAGATTCATACCCTTGTGTTAGGGACGTCCCCCCGGTAAGTGCTGTTAGTCTACAACCTCTTCTTCCAAATACCATAATGGACTCTGACCCTGCTATTAAGGCAAGATTCTTAATTTCCTCTACGATACGTGGAACCGGAAAGCCATTGCAAACTGCATTTTGTACGGTAATTTAACTTTGGCCAGGGCTAGCTCCATCGAGGATATTTCGGCGGCCGTAAAGGTGTTGATTTATCTATTCACAAATCCGACCCCGGTGCATATCTTCTTATTTATTACTGATTTTCGGCTTTTTAATGGCTTTAAGAGATAAGACAAAAAAGTTGTGTTTCGCAACAATCATGTTTCATAATGCCATTTGGCAGCTCGCACGGCGAGACTTTTACAAATTGAGGCCCGTGTAATGGAATAAGTTCTAAAATTTTTAAACCTCTAGGGGGTTGTGCTTTTCCGATTGTTTGAAATCCCAGACAAAATATAACGTTTTCCATCCGCCGTTGCCGTTTTTCAATTTTGTTCTCGTAATGGAATTGGTAACCTCATTGATGATCACTATGAGTTACAATATGCTCATCCACCAAGGACACGTTCAGTAGTGGTTTAACGTAACATACATGACATGACTGACCGTGTGTGGAATCTGGGTTTCATATATCATACCAAAAAAAACAGGGGGTTGATTTCCTAAATACCTGGCGAATGGAAGGTACTACTGAACTGTACAAGGATGAAATTTTACTAGCTCATAGGTAATGTATGTGACTCTATTATACCTACCAAACGGTGTTATATACGTTCTGATGAAAACTGAAATGAGCATAAAATACTATTGTTAAAATGTCACTCCTATCACAATCCCTCAAACTTATCTACAGAGTGAGTAAAAAATTATACACTTTTAAAATTATATGTTGTGTTGTAATATTATACCATTGTATATAATATTTTAGACACTCCGATCATTTAATATAAGTCGCATTGCCTTCTCCCACCTAATTGCCTCATATGCGGCCATGCATGAAACATAATCCAATAAAAATTGCTCCAAATTTTGTTTGACTCACTCAGTATAATGAACAGGTATGCTTAATGCTGGTAAAAATTACATCAGTTATCAATTTCATTAACATTACATAACGATTCCAACACTATTTTATTTGAAATCACTGTTCTTTAAGTCTCATCGTACTACGAGTTTGATTATTGATCCATGCATAGTGGATTTGTGCAATCTCATACGGAATTTGCAAAATCTCCTTTTGAAAATGACAACATCAGTATCATATCAAAAAGAGAATTGAACATCGTTTTAGATTACCTCCTTCAGGTAATACTATCCCTCGAGGAATGTCTTTCTTTTTTTAACATTCTGCAGTATTTGATTCCGTGACATTTAAGCTACAGTCCATAAAACTGCTAAGGAAAGTTACACATTATGAACGTTAGCTTGGTGAGGCATGGTCACAACTTGTTTATCACGTTCTATTTTATACAATGCTGCGAACTAGAACAAAGAAATCTTCGTCAATATCATATGAACGGACTGCGGCCGAGAAATGAGATCCAAAAATATACAAATGGTCTAGATTTTGCCAAAAAAGTGTTATAAAATTGAGCTATGTTTAGGAAAAAAATGGAGAATGTATATTTCTCTACAAAAGAATAGCAAATAAGCAGTTTTTAAAGATTTATGAAGAAAATTTAGAAAACTACCCCTTTTATATCCCTTATATACGGCCAGTATCTCCCTCCCCGCATTTCACCTAAGAACCCCTCCTCCCCAGGCTTGAGAAGTGGATACGTTTCTATTTTGAAATATTCTCTGACGACCATTGGCGAAAACATAATGGGGAAGAGTTGTGCAAAAGTGAGGACACTCGTACATTTCTATTATAATCAAAGGCAGACTTTGTGGATCGATTTTGCATATTCAAAATACCTCCATTTTACGCTGAAAAGTTTCATCTATAGGATTGGTAATCATAGTATCTTGGGGAAATTGTGTTATATAGATAAAACGAGAATTCAGAATTGTTAACTAATATTTACCTTTCGCTTTCATGGATGATGGCTTGATTGGAAGTGATTTGATCCACTGCTTCTCTCTCCGGATTGTTGTACTCTCATCCCTAGTGTGCAACGTTATTTTTAGCAGCGGATAAAATGTGACCTAGTGTTATACTTCGGTTGTATTGGCCTTTCTCCTGATCCAGATGGCTCCCCTATCTTTCTGGAAAATTGGTTGCTGTCACTGCTGAGATGCTTTCACCTTCCCAGACAATTTTGCTAGGTACGTGGTCTTTGATTGCCAATATGTTGGATCTGATATTAATTCCTTTCTTGCACACGTGTGTGCTTGCGCAAAGACAAAGGTAACCACCCCATGTCAAGAATACGTATATAGTTTTGCATACTAAAATAAATCACGTAATTGAAGCTAGCCACAGTAATTGAAACCTTAGCAGAGTTCAGTGCAATGTTATCAAGCCATACTGTTTTTGTATTGCACCAATGGCCGTTCAAGAATGGGTATAGAATGAATACACTTGTGTTAAGGACGTCCCCCGCTAAGTACTTTGTTAGTCTACACCTTCTTCTGCAAATACCACATGGACTCCGACCCTGCGATTAAGGCAAGATCCTTAATTTCTCCACGGCTACGTGAAACCTGAAAGCTATTGCAAACTGTAGTTTGTACGGTAATTTATCGTTTGCCAGGGCTAGCTCCATCGGGTATAGTTCGCCGTAAAGATATTGAGTTTCATCTATTCACAAATCCGATATGGTGCATATATTCTTATTTATATACTGATTTCTGGTGTGTTTTTTTTTCTGCGTTAAGAAAAATGAAAAGTTTTTTTCCAACAAATCATGTTTCATAATGCCATTTGGCAGCTCGCATGCAGGCGAGACGTTTACAAATTGAGGCCCGTGTAGGAATAGTGTGCTAAAACTTTAACTTCAAGGTGTATAATTTCATACATTACCATGCAGCCGTTGACATTTTAACTTTGTTCTTAGTAATGGAATTAATAAGCATTGATATGCGACTCTATTATATACACTGTTGCTCATAAAGTTGGAATAAAACTTTTTATGGACTGATTCTTACAGTGTGAGTTATTTATGATATCTAGTGTGTATATCGCCGCACTACTTAATTGATCAGTCTCTTCTGAACAGATCACCATTAACTTAGTCCACAATCAACGCTTTACGAACTGTGTCCTTAGCCTGAACGGAAAAGGGAATATTTGAACAGCAGTAAGGATTGCGTTACATTTTTTCACATCAGTCTCACGTTTTTGAGTGATTTCATGCATCGAAATGTTCAATAGTACTGTTTGTAATGTCAATCAGTCACTAATATCGAGTATGACCACCCTTGGCATGAATCGTTGCGTCAAGACATCGCGGCATACTGTCCACAAGGATTTTTATGATGTGGGCAGGGTGTACCACTCATCGGCCAGAGCCTGAGCTAACTCCTGTAGAGTTTGAGGAAGATTATCCCTGTCATTGATGGCTCGGCCTAAGGCATCCCAGCATGTTCTATAGGTGTCAAATCAGGGGAGCAAGCAGTCCATGGAATCTGCTCCATTCTCGCTGCCTCAAGAAATTGTCTCACTACAGCGGCCCTGTGCGGCGTGGCGTTGTCGTCTTGCAGCCGAAAATTGTTTGCATAAACCCTTCTTGCATGTGGCAGACAGTAGTTTTTCTTGAGTCGATTCCTGAATACAGTCATCTCGGAGGTTCTTACCACGTTATCGACGAACCCTTAGTCTTCCATCTTGATGTTCAAGGATGTAGCTGCTCTCGTACATAAACACAACATTTCGCCAGTGTCCGAGCTGTAATATTCTGTGTTCCCTAGTTCAGCAAAGTCGATCAACGCTGTGGTGACCGGTTGGACGAGGATAGTCATTCGTCTTGCTCGGTAACCATGTTGAAGCAATCTCCGATTTACAGTTTGGCGGAAAACGGTGTTTCCATATTGTCTTCTCCACAAACAGCGAAGACGGCACAGATTAAGCAGTCGGCGATCATCTCGTCTGGTAGTCAATCGTGGTCGTCCTAAAGATTTTCGGCCTCAAATAACCCACCTCTCGATGATGTCTGAGGATTTCACAGACCGTACTCTGCAATATACCGAGGAAATCAGCGACTTTGGCTTGTTTGTATCCTTCCCGGCGTATTGACAATGCCGTTGGACGAGGTATAGCCTAGGAAACCTCTGTGACAGTTTTTGTTAAGGTAACAACCAACTCTGAAAAATGGGGTACATAGGCTTGGAGCAGGAACAAACAACAGACGTCTGGCATTTTATAGCTCCCAACAAAAGGCATTGTTACGTAATTCAAAATTATGCATATATTCACTTCACCTGGTAGTGGGGACAAATTATGTAATCATTTACCAAGTCTAATATGATTACTGAGGCGTTCAAATAGAAATACGTTTTAAGATTGGGTCTGAAAAAGTATTCCAACTTATGAGCAACAGTGTACCTACCACATGTTATTCGTTCTGAAATATCGTGCTGATGAAAAGAGACAGAAAAATAAATATTGTAAAAATGTCAGCCCCATCACAATCCCTCAAATTCTTTTTTTACAAACATCTAGCTAAACTTATCTACAGAGTGAGTAAAAAATTATACATATTTAAAATAATATGTTGTATATTTAATATACCAATGTACACTGATATATTTTTGACAAGGATTTTTCATTGGTACATTTTTATGGATTATGTTTCATGCATGTTTGAACCTGAGGCAATGGAAGATCCAATGTGACTTGTGTCAAATAATCGGAGCTGGAAATGAAAGGATACCAAAACAATTCCTCCACATGGTCAATACATAACCAGGTGTGTCTGTGTCTGACGTTTGAAACATTACTGCAAATCACTGCCTGTCTTGTCCTAGAATATCCTTTATCCTTTCCTCAAGTAAATCCTCGAAATTTGTTAGGCAGTCATGTACACCCTGGCTTTCAGATAGCTACAACAGGAACAATGAAAGCTAAGGTGATCAGATTCGGAGATTTCGGGGCCACTCTACCGGTTGATTTAAGTGGTCAAAGTATTGAGAAGAATGGCTCTCAATACAAACTTAGGGTATGGATTGTGTTCATTGGAAACGGGGATCTCATTGGGCCGTCCTTTCTTCGCCAGAACATTTACGGGCTGGTTTATCTTGCCAAGATAAGCTTATTTATGACGAATTCTCACGTTTCCAGCGCCAACTAAATGGACGATTGAGACATCTATGATGGGTCACGGGACGATATCCCTCCACACAGATTGTACGAGTATGAAATGATATTTCGCGATATTACACAGGAGACAAAGAGCCCGCCTGATAACAATGACTCTGAAATTGGTGTGAAACTGATGTTGAAAATGTTTGGTATCCTCTATTTTCCAGGTAGACGCTCCGATCATTTGGCACAAGTCGCATTGTCTTCTCCTTCGTAATTGCCTCATTTGCTGCCATGCTTGAAACATTATCCAGTAAAAATTATTCCAAATTTTGTTTGACTCACTCAGTATAATGAACAGATATGCTTATGCTCGTAACATTTCATTAACATTACATTAATTTTCCGTACTATTTTATTTCAACTCACTGATCTTTGAGCCTTATCCTTCTACGAACCATGCATAGTGGATTTGTGCAATCTCATACGGAATTTGCTAAATATCCTTTTGAAAATGACAACATCAATATCATATCAAAAAGAGAAAATTGAACATCGTTTTAGATTACCTAATCCAGGTACCACTATTCCTCGAGGAATGTCTTTACTTATTGAAGATTCTACTGTATTTGATTCCGTAACATTTAAACTACAGTTTATAAAACTTCAAAACGAAAGTTATACATTATAGACTATGGGCTACCATGACCCCCCCCCCCCCGGGGGGATTTTTGGAGACAACCATTTTTGTGAAGCTTATACCATAAGCAACTGAATTCAGGTTGTCTGCAAAAATCTCCACCCTGGGTTAAACGGTGAGGGCGCTTTTTCAAAATGGCTGCCAAAATGCAACCACCCCCTTCGGGAGAGAAGTACCAACATGCCTAGCACAACACAGAAACATCACATGCACTTGATTTTGGTACCAATAGATAGCTCCTCTTTCCTATGATACCAAAATGAGTACCCGCCTAGCATTACGTCACAATGACGTCATAAAGTTCGCATGTTAGCAAAATTTGTCCATTTCCATAGACACACATAGGGGAAAATTCCATTTTTCGCCAAAAATGTTAGGAATGTCCAATTTTCATGCGGTTTTTGGCTCTACTTGATGGAAAATGACTAGTTTTATGAAAATGAGAGCATTTCAGTGCTATAATAATGTTTTTGAGTCGCTAAAATTGCGAAATATCAATTTTCCACCCTATATTCAGTACATGTATTTTCATACTTTCCTCAACATATGACATCATAGTGACGTCATAATGGGGATGTTGGCACTTATTTTGATACCAATGGAAAGAAGAAACTCTAAGCTACCCTGTGGTACCAAAGTTACAGGAATCGGATGTTCAGTAATGAAAATCACAGGGGGATCAGGAGTTTGTTACAAAAATGGCTCAGGTAGACCAGGGTTAAGTCAAAACATGACAAGAATATCGATGCCTTCCTAAGCCTTGGAAGATCGACTGATGTGCCAGAGCACTCGTATGAGAGATTTGTTGAGGATGCACATCCAGAGAGCCAATTATCAAACCCTGATTTGGTACCAGGCAGATGTGGTAGAGCCAGGAATTCCTCCACCAGATGATCAAGGTTGGAAGTTAAATGATGGGGCACTAGATAAAAGTGGCCATCAGAAGAGTTAATGCCACAAGATAGTTGTCTGACATAATAGTAGAGGAGAATACTGATACAGAAGACATGACAATTAAGACATGACTCAATAAGAGGAGGAGTAAAGCGAAGATCAATTTGTGATCACGGCAGCTGCATTAAGCTCGTCTGACACAGTAAACAGCACTTGCTTAAAAGATCGCCAATTGAACAAATACCACTGATTATTAAAATTGGAATTCTATATCGTATCCAACACAGTGGTTCTCAAAGGATCTAGCCAGAGGTGGGTACAATGTCTGGCTGCTTCACGAATGCGACAAAGTCCTTGTCTGTACATTGTTGAACCAACATTGGGCAGACCAAGAGAGCTCCCGTGTACTGATCTGCATTCCAGGTAGATCACTTCGCAAGGAAACCTTTGATCGGCCGATTCGGGATCTCAATCAGCCTGAGACACCGCCAATCAGCCCCACGAGAAGACAGCACAGGCGGAAGACGCTCACAGGTCAATACCAATAGATGCCACTTGGTTGACAGCAAGTCTTTCTTTCCACAAGCACCCCCCAAACTCCTTAGAGACTATTTCAAAGGACCGGACTGCCTAAGAAAATTACCCGGACCTAGGCGGTCAGCTGCCGGCCTGCGTCCAAACACAGGGCGCTCCCATACCAGATACTTGGCCGCTATGCTCTTGCAGGGAGAGAACCCGGAAGAGCTGAGTTTAACATGTTCGAGTGCTTACGGAGAGGGGTTATGTCCTAATCTTGAACTATGCTGAACGTTGCGGGGGTCCAGGAGCGGAGCCCCCAGAAGCTCTTGGGTTTAGAATGCTTCAGCTCATCCTGGAGAGGCTCTCGGTTATCTCCAATAATCATGAAGCAGATGACTATACTGCCCATGACGGGGTACAGGGTTCGGAGCCCGTGGAAGCTCTGGAGTTAAATAGCATGTTGCAGGCCATTCGGAGAGATCTCAGTAGTATCTCATTATCTTGAAGAGATGAACTATACTGCCCCTGGGGGTGGTCAAGGTGACGGAGCCCGGAACCTCTCAGTTGAGGAGGTTGAGGGCCGTCGGAGAGAGTGGCAGGGTGCTCAGGAGCAGCGGGAAGGGCATGAAGAGACTGCCTGGGGACAAGAACCCCAACAGAAAAAGCACAACAAAAAAAAAGAATGCATTAAAAAAAAAAAAAATAGTATTTTTTTCGAAACATTATTTCAGCGCCCCCTGAGGTGGTGTACGGGCCTCATGTTCCCCCTCCCCTTGCCCCTCCCTAGTACGCCCACTGCTTCCGATGTGGGTCCTGATAAGAGAGTGCGGTCCAAAGGTACAAGGTAAGTAACCTTACTATCACAGTGCTCCAGGGGCGCTCCAGACCAGGTCACGCACATGTGACGCCGGCTCGGCCCCGCAGACAGAAAGCATACACCTCACCTGTGCCCCAGATGGACTTGCATGCTGATGGTCCTCCTACAGTAAGGGGCTGAGCCCATCTAAAGGTCCGTTGAGTCTCCCTTTGACACCTGCATCCTGTGCGCCAAGATTCCAAGATTGTCTTTCCAGACAAAACGACAGGCACCCGCACTCTCAGGCCGGGTCGCGGCACAAATGCGGAACAGGAGAGGCATGAGCACGCTCCCCCGGGGCATTCCATCCCTGAACCCACATAAGACCAAAACCAAGCCACGGCTGTGTGTTGAAGTACGTAGTTAAGGTCTTAACAGCAACAACTTATGCGTCGCTACGCGTACACTCCTTGCCTGAAGCTCTCGCAAGCAGGAGTAGTAAGAAGGCTTGTGCTCACTAGTAACCATCCGTCAAAACATCAAGACTCAAGAAAACCATGGTTATGCGAATCAAGGTGATCGTGATTAAGGAGGCCGTGTTGTGGTCTAGTGTATAGTTAAGTCAGACCATTTGTACATAACGTGCCTCTCTATATACAATGAAAGGCTAACAACTTCATTTTAAGTGTCTACTTTATCTCAACTATATCCACAGGTGCATGGAC